>VOMN01072276.1:0-38644 GCA_014899125.1 Orchestia grillus | reverse complement strand
GTGGTAATAAATTGTTTCAAATTGTCTCAATTTTCCTTTTCCCAACCATTACATTCCAAATTCAATTTTATATCCGTGTTAACACACATTCGAGCATCTTTATTTCATCATAAAAGAAATAAACACAATTCCTCTCCTCCCATCAGAACACGAGTAGTTTCATTTCATTACATATAAAATTTAAACACTCTCTATTACTTAGCACATTTTACAAAGCTTAAAATAGAGCGGAAAATGTTTACACTAAATGCACATACCTCCGTAGCCCCATTAGAAAAAATTAATTTTTGCCTCAGTATTTGGTTTTCATAAATTCAATTAAACTAGACTAATTTATGTAATCTAAATTAAAATTTCCACCGACATTGGGGCTCCTGCTTACAACCTGAGTTGCTTGCAGGCAATCCTCGACGCGTCATGTTTATAAGATACACAATACGACTTTAGGACAAAATTTTTAGATCCAGGTTTTGAAAATATGCGTTCCTGGATGAAGAGCGCATATTTCGAGCATTTGGCCCAAAAGCTGGAACGTGAATCAAGAAATTCAACTTTTCAAATTCAGTCTTTTGTCATCTTATCAATCTAATTCATTGTGTATTCTAACGCGATACAGTTTTAAAGGCAATTAGTTCCTTTATTACGATTCAACTGATGGGATGTGAGAGGAGAATGTGTCCTAGTACATATATTTGTCAAAATGTTCCACTTCTATACGTGTAAAACTCTGAAATGATTAGCAACACAGGGTCAGGGACAGCTCTGGGAGGCCTTCACAACACACCACATCAGGTGGTGTCTGCTTAGGGTCGAGGATCGTACTCATGTTTAGGATCCAAGACCGTACTCATGTTTAGGATATAGGATCGTAATGCTTAGGATCCAGGATTGTACTCAAGGTTTGGATTCTGGATTATACCCATATTTAGGATAGAGGATCATACTCATGTTTAGGATAGAAAATCGTACTCATGTTTAGGATATAGGATCATACTCATGCTTAAGATAAAGGATCGTACTCATGCTTAGGATCGAGGATAGTATTCATACTTAGGATTGAGGATCGTATTCAAGCCTAGAATTGAGGATCGTACTCATGCTTAGGATTGATGATCGTACTCTTGCTTTTTGGATTAAGGATCGTGCCCCTGTTTAGGATCAAGATTCGTTATCTCAGCACTCGCGTGGTTAGTGATTCGGGTAGCAACCTAAAGGATGTAATTCTGTTTTCATTTCAGTGTTGAAAAAACTTATGAAATCTTCAAAAACAAACGTATCTATATAATTATTATTATTACTAATTACTGCATTTTCATTATTTATAACTTGAATGCAAAGGTAAGCATTACTCGATTTGGTTGCTGTTGGGCTCGAGGAACTTAACCGTTTCGTCCTACTCGGCTAGCACTATTGATAATAAAAATATGTTGCAGGTTCGAGTTTGGTATTATCAGACACTCTATCTTGGCCAACGAAATTTCACAGTTTGCATATAACCGTTCGTTTTAGCCCAGCGCGAGTCAAGGCCTCATTGAAGGCATCTCGTCGAATTCAAATACAGAGAAGGTTGCCTGGATCGGATGATCTTCTGTGATATTAGGAATTATTACCAAAAAATCATTTTCATGGGTAAAGCCCTGACTCGAAGTTATTGAAGGGAACCAGAGAAGATTGGTTACCTCACTTGACCGCTCTAGAACCTTGTTTCCTACGCCACAGATCAAGGAGCAAAATCTTCGACCGATGTGATTGATTTTTCCCAACTGCTGATAAAGAAATGTAAAATTAGTTATGCAAATATTGCACCGTTAAGCGACAGAACTTTGTTTATGAAGTTCGGCTCTTTGACGATCGCCATTTTCAGGGTTCATTTTTCATGATCAGGTTCGCATATATACGCGTCCCGAATGCCAATTTGCCCCATTGGACACAAAGTCTTTCTTCAGATTCCCTTCGCAACCAAACGCACACTTTACTTACAGAATGAGTTTCCAGATTTCTGCAGTTTGTGAAGATAAAGAGTAAAGGAGAATTTAATTATACAGTGAATTTAAGCAATAACTAATATCATTGCCAATCACCAGCTAATGTTCTTTGTGGCCATGGTGTTCAATTTCACAATTTTTCATGTGAATTTGTAGCACAAAAGGTGTCTGAAATATGCCTCTGAATTCATTTGAATGGGATCTGAAGCTGATATGTTAATATGTGTGAGCCAATTGATTTAGCCTTGTTTTTTGCAAGCGTTCACCAAAAAACTGAAATTAATCACAATATTTCACTGCGCTTACGGTATTAAGATTAATTCAATAGCAAAATTTCTGATGTCCGTTTTGCACGACATGACCTGAAAATGTTGCAATTCATTCCTGGAAAAATGCTTTTGATTGGCCTTGGAATGAATAGTTTATACCTTAGAATTTTGTTCGCGAAGCGCGAATGAATACGGTAGATGCTAGACTTTGGCATGAACACCAATTTGGCAGAGAAAGAGAGAGAGAGAGTAAGAGAGTGAGAAAGAAAGGGAAGTCACGTATAATTTTTATACGAGGAGCTTGTGTTTGTCCGACCTGAACAATAGTTTTTATTTTGCCCTTACAATACCAAAAATTTCAAATACTCTGTTGAACATCACATTCGGCACAAATATAATAGTAAAACCTGATCAAACATTCCGAAAGTAAAAATTATTGCACAGAATTTCCATCAGGGCGTCGATTAAAGGTCGCTGGAATTTCATCTACTTACTGTATACGGTATACCGTCTCCTTAATTCCCAAAATAACATGCTTCATTAGTAGGTCTGTAATTTCATTACGCAATTAGTAGTCTTTTGATGAAATGTTCAAATAAAAATGAGATTATTTTCTCTACACCCACCTACGAAAAACGGTTGAAATGTTCTCTGAGTATGCCTGAAAGTTGGCGTTTTAGCCGAGGCCTGGTCGGATGTGCCACGTCGCGCCTAATGAGGCAGATAGCCGATCAAAAATATCTTCTCTGGCTCAGAATTGAGGACTCGAGAGCCTAATTAGAGATCCCTGTGTCTCCAACTGCCGTAAAATTCAACTTCATGACAGGCCGTGGGCTCGTCTGATATGGCACCAAAAGCACAATCCAAACTGAGAGGGCTTTGCTAGTATTCCGTTCATGGCGCTCGGAGCTGAAATGCTTCAGTGCATATCTCTTAATTGAATGGCGAGGGAAACCTCAAGCGATGAATAGGAACCACAATCTAGACATTACTTCTGGAAGAAAAAAACTTAGACTAGAAGAACTTTCATTATCATTCGCTTCCTGCTGAAAACGAATGTGTTAGTAATATGCAGCAAAACCCATGTGACTTATAGTTTGATCTACGCACAGTTTGCTATCAGATCTAGAGAGGATGCTGATAAAATGACTTAAGCAAATTACAGGAACATAAGTGAAAGATTTATGCTCTACCTAATAGCATAAAAGCCTTTCATCGTTCTATTGGAATTTCCGGAATATTCATCGAAGGTGGTAAATTTATTTCCAAAGTTTTTATTGACAACATTCGAAATAATACTCTTCTTTGTGGCACTTACTTTTCAATGTTTCTAAAATGCAGTTCACCACCTATTGGAAACAGTTAAGGTGTTATGTATTCTTCAACAATTATCAGTGCTACAAGTACGGCTACGGTTGTGATAATTAACATCATGAAGTACACTACTCGGCCAAAGAACTTGTCACACCCTGCGACAAGTACGTAGATAGAATTTAAATAATTTTTCAGGTTTCCTTATTACAAATTTGAAGAGAATGAAGGTGGTAACAATTGTTTCGTTCCGTTTTACTGGTAGTCGTCACTGCACCTGCCCTTTCCGCAATAAATAGTATGAATGATCCAGTAAAGAAGAACCTACAAAAAACTTTATCTTTAATTAAGAAAGTTCAAGTTTGCATCGGTCTGGGAAACCGTGAGAGAAGTTTATCAAATGATGGCCATAAGACTTCGGAATGTGTGAAAAACAATTACTCAGAGAAAAATAATTATGAAATCCAGTCATTCAGTGGGAATAGTGGCACAGCTACAATTCTGAATAATTGCGATAGAGGTTTTCTGGAGCGATTGGTGGAAGCAAACCGGCAGAAATATATTATGCAGTTGACTATAGCATGTCCATAAAATTTCACTTTTCTTGCATTTCGGGCATTTTTTAAAACTCAAACGAATGCAAATAATGTAATATAGGTTCAAGGATCACGGGGGATCATTTTCTCGTAAGGAATAGCCTCCAAATTCTTCTGATATAAGCCGTAACGAAAATTTATGCACCCAACAGGGTTGAGAGCGGCGATCGTCAACACCTCTTCTTTCTTCGTTGGTAGATTTTTCCCAATGTTTGCTCGTTTTTGGGAAACATGTTTGTTCAGATCGTTTGTAAAATGTTGTAGAATCTATGCCTATTAGCATAAAAGTTGCAATCTCTGAGAAGGTAGTCAAATAAGCTATTAACTCTGATTGTTTTCGTTACATCCACATTTATCTAGAGCGGGACAAACTTTTCGGGTCGGTAGTGTACTTTAACCCTTTATTTTCCAGTCAAATTATAAGAACAAATTTTGCATAAGCACCAGTGCTGTGGTGTGCTGAAATTCTGTATGTCTTGTTCATGAAAGAATTAGCGTAGAAATGTTCAATTTCCATGATTACTAGTTTAATTTACCTTTTAAATGGTTTTTTCACAATAACTTTGATTTTTTTCTGAAACATAAAGGGAACGCAATATTGTATCATACAGGGTTAATACTTAGTTGCCACAAGTTTTGTTGTGCTAATCTTGATGTAATAAATGTTTTCTGTGCGGTAAATGTTTTCTGTGCGGTCTCTAGTTATTAAGTTCCAGCTAACTGAACGATCATGCAGCTAACAAAGTTTCTTCACAGTAAGTGTTATAGAGAAGTAGCATTCTTCATATTAAGTTGAACATCTGTCTCCTTTAGTGAGAACTCTTCTGCAATACCGCGTAACGGGGCAAGTATCTCATCGGAGTTCACAAGAAGCCTCTTTGCTTATAGAGTCTACGTCAAAAGACAACGTTAATTTCGAGTATACTCATGGAGATATATTATATTAACCAAATATCTTAAAGTATTTCGAAATAATTTTTTCAGGGAGTATGCAGTGTCTATGATTTACTTTGATCCTTAGTAATGTCTTACCTTATATCTAATAACCATCTTTGCATATTCAGAAGCAGATTTTATGGGTTGTTTGCATGAGTATTCCATACGATTGTAGTTAAGCCTACCGTACATCATACGTCAGCGACTTTTTCGTTGAGAGACCCATGGAACTAAAACCCTTTTCAATGTACAGTCATTGCCAAATAATTAAAATTTCAAAAAGCGTCGCTGTTAATCGAATTTGATTACAGGTAAATGATTCACGTAATTCTTATGCGGAAAGGTCACCTGGTAGTCTAAAAGTATTCAATGAACACCAAGATCTAATCTTAGGTGCATACGTAGCTCTTTATTGAAGAATCGAGAGGCCACGTGGGCAACTTGATAGGAACGGAAAAAAGTGGAAGTGATCGCGTCGTCTCGTACGGTGAGAAGCAGGATTTTTGAAGAGGGCTTCAATTGTCTAGAAGAGCTGCCAAAAGGCCTCTTTTGTCCAATGTTTGGAATAAACTATATTTAAGTAAGAAATATAGAAAATGACCTGCTGAAGCCCGAAATCATGGAATCATTTTTGATGAGGCTACTTTTCAAGCATTTGGAAGATCAAGAAAATGGCTTATTCGAAGAAGGAAGAACAGAGGATCACGAAGCCGGTTCCATTCCCACAATAAAGCACTCAGGTACACTTCAGGTGCGGGGGGGTTTTCCGTCCAAAGGAGCAGGTGCATTGATATATTTACCGAAAAATTCATACATCCATGACCATCTTGCTGTACCTGTTATCAAATTTTTTAAACTGTGGCTCTTTTTTTGGAGCCAATTTCCTTTTTAACATCTTCCGAGATGTTGAGCCCACTTTTAGGAAAGTGACAATCATAGAATGTTGAACTTTAAGTGTTGTGATACCTGAAATAGAAAATATGAGCAAATTATTTAGTCTCAATCATTCGCTCACGACTGTATTTTTGTGAGAGCCGTATGATGTTCCTTGTTCACGGGATTCAAGCAAATGCGTCTTATCGTGGACATGCTAACATATATTTCTGAGATTTAGATGCGGTAATCAATAACTGACTCTCGAACCACATACAGCGTGGGCCAAAAAATTTGTCACCTAATTTTAGACGCTGATTACTAATAAACCATCAGTTGAAGAAAGATGAGTTGAGTTTCATTCGTTGGGATATTTTATCCTTTGTTACCCTCTCTATGCTTTATTGTTGATACTTTAATGATGTTACGAGTGAGCACTACTTTTTTTACATGCACAACGTAAAAGTTTTCTGAATTATTCTCAGGTTGCACTTTAGGGCATGAAAAGACGAAAAAATATCGCTCATTTACAAAGATAATGTTTTAATATATTTTCAAGTTCTAAAGCTAATTTATGAATTAAATTTCCGTTGAAACCCTTCAGCTCTAATTTAATTCAGCACTGTGACCGTATAGTTCTCGATACATCTTTAGCATGTTTCCCTCATTTTATTCATTGCTGTCCTAATTAGATCAAGATGGATTAAGGATTTTGATATTTATCGTTATTTGATCACGGATATCATGCAAGTCTACGAATACGTTGAATAAAGAATAAAGCCATTCAACGCGACCAAATTAAACCATTCTCTTAAATAGTTAACAAGAATGTAGCAGTCGGGCAAGTCGGAAGGAAACGGGCCTCACTCTGAACACCATTTCACCTGAATTAAAATGTCGATGGCTAGAAGCTAGGAGCTAGTTCCAAGAAATGATATTACGCAACAAATGCAACCAAGCTCATCTCCCTACACACGAGGATTGTTGAGTGAACAGTACGCTAAAATTGCGCAATAGTTTTTTCCTTTCCTATTGTTGGGTTGCCCACCCCTGCCCTGTACAAAGACCGTTCAAGCATTCATTGAATGAAGACATTTTGTTTAGCAGTAATAAATGAAAAAAATCATGTTTTCCCCAATTGAATTTGTAGAAAAATTCATATGCTGAAACATATACGAGTAATCTACAAATACCTTGAAGCGTCCTACAACTCTAAGATAAAAACACTGTGTAAAAAATTGAACCCTATTCAAATGACATTGCTCATCTACGATAGTTACACCGTAGTATTGATAACCTGCAAAAGACATATATCCTGCTCTTAAGAATAGCTGACTTATTATTACAAAACGGTAGTTATTTGAAGGACTCATCTGCTGTTATGTGAGCAAAGACTCTAAAGATTGCTTCAAACCAGTCCAACACAGAAGTCAGATCCTGACATTCAGCGAAGGAGGTGAGGTGCCGCTAAGGCAGAAAAAATCTGTTCGAAACATCCCTTATTGAAGTGCTGATAACTACAGCACGTAATCACAAATATAAAATAAAATAAGAACTGATTCACTGCTGTTCGTATTCTTTATTGTTGCAATACTTCTACGTAAAAAACAGGCGCGTACTATAACTGCTTGATACTCACGAGTGGTATATTTTTTGAATTGCGATGACGGAAAAAACTAAAGCTATTAGAGAGAAATCGAAATCATAATCATATCCAGTCAATGAAATTCACTTAAATGCGCGGCTGAAATGCGACACAAGAAGTTTTTCCTATTTGTTTCCTCAGTGTAAACTTCTCAAGTCAAACGTCCATTTGCTCATGATAAATAGGCACGATAATATGATACTTGCACAGTCTTGAGACTTCACAAATGATCTATGGCACAGGTCTGCATCACGCATGCATATTATCCGTCTGCACTTAATTACATGAGCGTAATTGTCGACATAAAATTGAATAAAAATGTAATTGTTTTTCATCATATTTTTCCTACTCGGTATTATTCAGTGGCACTCTTTGGCCGTGTGAACAGGACAACTATAGTTGAAAGTTTGCCTATAACTAGCAGAACGAAGGGTTTTTCTGTCCTCTGGCCTGCGGGTTTCAAAGAAGAAGGGTCTTTTGACTTTAATATTTGGGGTAAAGCTGCAATTAAGTTAGTAAAATCTAAACCTACCAAACTTTGACAATAATAGTCAATAAAGTCCTCAAGGGACTTTATTGACTCTATGCTTTGAAACTGTGGCTGCCATCCGTAAATGTTGTCAAAATTCGCACGCTGTGCTGCCGTAGCCCAAATAGAGAGGATTAATTGTTATATGAAAACATCGGTTGACAAATGTTCAGAACAAGGTGGATTGCAAAGCCGAATGGTCCCTTTCGGAGCATCCAACTTTTTTTCTTATTAATGGATTTATTTTTGCTTGACGCAACTGTGTTTTCACCTACAGACTGAGAACTGCAAAAACTTCCTGACTTGGACATTTTGACGAAGCAACTTTACTTCTGCCTATCTTATAAGGATATATTTCTCGACCGCGGGCCACATTCGATGGAAGCAACATTTGTGTTGCGAAAAACCCGTCTCACTTTGAGCTCTTTGTCAGTGAGATTTTCACTGGGCTGTCGTTCATATCCAGTCCGTTTCGGGCGACTCAACTAAAGGAAGGAAGGATGGAGCGAATTTGCAAGAGTAAAACCGGGCATCTGCGAGTCTATAGCGACTCTCCAAGATAAACAGAGTTCTTGAAAATACATGTCAACAAAAGAGTCGGAGCCGTAAGTTTCTCTCTGCGATGGCTCTCGTGACACCACGAGACAAATCTCATTTAAGTTCACGAGTATCCCATCGAAATGAGATGCTAGAAGAGTTCTGAGTACTTGTCAGGAGGATGACAAAGATACAATGGGATATGATGCCATCCGTTATACATAGAATGAATTCTAGAACGAAATGATGCAATTCACCCGAACAAGGCTACGCTAAGAAAAATATAACGGACCGACAGTTTTCCCTTTCCCGTATTAACCTTCAAAAATTTCTCCTCGAACTTAATTTACTACTTATTACAAAGAAACATTCAAAATTACGGAACGGAAATGAAAACTGTGATATTTTCATGAAATTTTCACAAAATGTAGACGAATGCAGCTCAATTTTTCTTGAAATTCATAAGTTACTTAGAGTCACAAATCATAAAAAACGAGCTACAGAATACAGAAGGAAAAGGATTCTCGTAATTTCATGTGTATACTTATATCGTATTCATATTTAAAGTTAAAATCGTAACATAAACGTGAAAAACGCACTAAATCCAGATTTCTAATAAGTAAGATTAAGATGAATCGGACAGGGTGTGGTCTTAAAACTTTGGCTCCTAAAATCCAGCATTCATACAGAGTACTGCTCCCTACCATTGGCCAGAGCAGGTTATGTATTATCTGAGCAATGAAGGAATAAAAATTGTGTACAAGCCAGCTTTAATTCCTTCTATAAATCCCATAAAAACTTATTCCTAGCAGAAACTTATCACCTTGTAATCGTAGGATGATTCGTCTTAGCTAAGAATCCATCAATTGCCGAGAAGCTATCAGAAAAATAGCAGAAGAAAAAGGTTGCTATTGCATCCAATGATTATCAAAATATGGTGCAATTGAACGCGATGTGCAGCACAGATTCAATTCAAGGGCCTCAGCACTAAATACTATTTAAACTCTATATGTTTTGCACGTCAGTTATCTTTAATGAAAAATGGTTTTATACCTTAATGTTACCCTCTTGATACTTACCTGAGCCATTGTGACTATTTTATGACAATTTCTTTTATTTCTGCTCTTAATTCTCTTTTCTGAATATCAAGCGAGACGACGGGATACATTAGAATCGAATGAATGAATTTCTCTTCGATTATCTACGGCAGTAAACATTTCAGTCGACCTGCGATGGGGTCTCTCCTGTAGGCTACACTTTGCAATAAAATTGTAACTTGCTTCCAAGCCTATTCCCTGGATAGCCGTTAGGTCAAGTTACAAAGCGCTCCTTGATGCTGATCCAAAGCTCGTGGGATGCACGTATACAAACAAACTGAAGACGAAAGAAGTTCGCTCAGGATCGACCCGAAATCTCTGTCGGTAACTCAAGGAGCGTGTCTACATCTAATGTTCGTATGGTTAGCTGCACTTCAAAGCACATAGGTGAGTAAATTCAGAGCGAGTTGAAATGCTCTAACATTTGATAATAATTCGTAAAAATTCGTAGAACAGTGTTTTGCTTAGATTTTTGGACCACTTAACATATATTGTTTTTTATTTACTTGTTGTTTTTAATTTTCTTTGTTGCGAAAATATCTCCCATGCACATTTTAGTTTGTCGTTTTGTCCGTCGACTTGATAAGTTATAATGCGTTTCTGAAACTTGACCGAGCAGGAGTGCACAGTTCTCATGAAGCCAAAATTTAAGATTTGATATTATATGAGATGAATTCAAGTAAGACATTGTTTTTGAGTATTCCTTGATGACAATTAGCATCTAAAACATTGCTTGACATTTGAATAGAATTGGACAGAAAATAGCTGCTGGGACAAGCCGAGTGCTCCAGTCCTGTGTTGCTACGCTGTCAGACTACGAAATTCGCATACCGAGAATACATTACACTGTGTCTCACCAACGTTATTATTGCCTCTCGCACACTCTGAAGCCCATGACAAAACGTTGATGCAAATTTTGTCACCTGCTGTACATTCAACAATCGAACAATCGTGTAACGCAACATACACAGTCATCTATCGTACAAATCTTATCACATTGATAGATTTTACACTGAAAACCCAGCCATGACCCATGACGCTCTGTTTCCTTGGTAGAAAGCGGTTTCCTCGACGCTCACGTTGCGTCTCTTGAGATTTGTGTGAGGTGTGGGAGCGAGAAGTTAACTCTTCTAGCCTTGGGTAGAGACGAGATGCATCGTGATTGAGAACATATGTTGGAGAGGATTTGTCAAAATGCGTTATCTTCTATCAATAAAGTCCAGAGTTATCATCAGACATAAGGACCAATTTTCATGAATAAAAGGTAAAATAAACTTACTGGTACTCTCTGTGATTAACAATCTAATTTTTTTGGTATTTAAGGGTGATAACTGAATAGAAATTTTAGTCTTTGAATGATAGAACGGAGATAAGACCGATTCTTTGAAGTTGAGAAGTCGTAATTTAGTGTTAATATTTCTCTGGGCTCCATGGTGTACTGGTTAGGGTGATGCCCTAGCAGCCGGGACGTTCAGGAGTCGAATCTAGGCTCAGACAAGTCATTTTATATAACCAGAGAATACTCCCCTTTGAAAAGGAAGCTTAAACCACACATTCCTCGTATTCCACATCACGCTTGTAGTTGTAAGGCAATGAAACCCAGCGGTAAAACGTGTTGGAATTAATGAAGGTTTTTTTATAACTATCATTAAGAGATGATGTTTAACTTCATGAATGTGAATGCAAACGCTGAATACAAAATAGGGAAATAAACTTTTCTATGTATTTGTGCGAAGTGTACAATAATTTTCTCAGAGCATGCTTAAAAAGTACTACTTCCTCGATGAATTCGGTACAGATGGTACCACTGCGAGAAGGGATCTTTTTAAGCCGCGGTCCGATGCGTATCTGGGCAGTCCATGCGACTGATGTGAGCCTGAGTAGCCCATTGTGTACTGAATGAAGGGCAGATGTGGAACTGAAAAAATCACAAGATGGAGGGGCGTTGGCTAATAACAATTTACAAAATTGAAGGGTGTGGAAGTTTAAGGTCCCGAGGGATGATGTTATTATATTTTTACCCGAATCGTTAACAGTCTGCTTAAAAATTATTTATTTCAAATTCAATAAGAGAGCGACAAATGTCTCTGGTATGAAAATAAAAGGATGTTGAGTATGTTATTGTCGGCGTAAATAGGTGTCAAGTGTGTTATCTCTTGCACGTTGTCAGGACGCGCCAGATGTTTGCTCCAAAACTAAGGTATATTTATCTTCTTTAGTACTCTTTAGCCTAGATTTCTTAGGATCTCTAGCTTTAAGCAATGTTCGTTCCTAAACAAAGTTTATATATATATATATATCTACTTCTATTTCTTAGCCTAATTTTTTTAGTCTTTAGCTTCGAGCTTTGAGTGTTTTTAGACAAGTTACCCTTCGAACGTGTGATTTCGACATCAATTTTGTTAAAGTTTTTTTTTATTATTTTCAGTTTTAATTTCTTTGACAGAACAGTTTTAGGTTAGAATTTTTTTTTTGATGCGTGTTGCGCATGCTCTTATCTACCAACTTAGTGTATATTTATTTGAAATTTAGGCATTTGTGACAGTAATAAAGGCCACTGTGCCCGAGCTCTAATAATGGTTGTTCCTAAAAACTCTTGTGTATAACCTAGCTCATCCTGAAGGACGAATTACGTCGCTGAGGTCATTCGTCAGGATATAATAGATGCCGAATTCAGGCTCTGACCTTAACGGACTAAATACGGCGTAGGCAGCACTCCTAGATCTTTTTTTTCCAAGTTGCCGTGCACTGGCCCTTGATGCGAGTCTTAACGCTCAATAAGGCGCTGACAGCACTCTTGGTGAGTACTGTCGCAGTCTGACTCGGAGAGAGAAGTGTCTCAGTTCCCTAGCGGGTAGACCTGCTACTGCAGTTTGACTACGACCTTAGCGGACTAACCGCGGCGTTGGCAGCACTATCAGGTCTCACCCAGCAAGCCGTCGCTCCTCGACGACGCTTGCTCGAGCCTTAGCGGACCCATTACGGCGCTGACTTCCTACCCACCTTGAGGTGTGGCTCGCGCTGGGGAACATCTCCGACCAGATGGTCGTCTGGGGCAAAAACCCCTTCACTGAAATCCAGTCCATTTATGGGCCCTGCAAACCTGCCAGCGGTTCAGGCCGCTAACGTGCGACCAAAATACAAGCCTGCGTTTTCTTCTCCTTTACTCCTACCGAACTCCCAACGCACGTAAATAGGTTTGTCTTTTAAAATGTGCAGATAAAATGTTTTTTGTTTAGAATTAGTGATTGAATAAAAATTCCTGCCGATGCTCTGATCTCGACAAATACAAATGAGAATAGATTTG
This sequence comes from Orchestia grillus, assembly GCA_014899125.1. Taxonomy (NCBI): domain Eukaryota; kingdom Metazoa; phylum Arthropoda; class Malacostraca; order Amphipoda; family Talitridae; genus Orchestia; species Orchestia grillus. Next base: position 25,559 of record VOMN01072276.1, on the reverse strand, counting down.
GGTAAACGTTAATTCATTGTATTATCACAAGATCAAGTTATTTCTGTGGCAGAGAGTTGAAGTGGAGTGTATTTGAACAGACATATTTTTAGAAGTCATGGCATGAAGTAGATTTTAAAATTGTGTAGAGATAGAGCGCGTAGTGTATAATTCATGTAAACAGGAAATAATTACCACTTTATAGGACTTGAATCCAATGGTAATGCAAAACAAAGGTTTTTGACACTGTAAACATATATGTTAGGGAAGGTTACTTTCTTTACGGTACAAAATAGGTTGTCTTTAGCTTCCATGTACTGTAGCGTCGTTCGAGTAGGCGGATGAGAAAGAATTATTGAATTTTTGACATTCCCTGTAGAACATTTGCCTTTGGTGGGGTCCCGGATGCTCCTTTCCGGTTTCTTGAAGGGCCTTCCGCTGGCTCGGGTGCTCTTGTGCTTTAAATTAGGCAATTTCATCTCCCGTCGACGAGGTCGTCGCCCGTGCCAACCTCGTCGACGCTTGTTTGAGTTATTGAGGCCATGAACTGAATTTCCAGCGCCTCATTTACTGCTGCATCGGCGAGTGGTTCGTGCAGCATCGGCGTGGCAAAAACTCCGCAGAATGTATGCATGAGTTTAAACACGCAGCAATGAAATTGTTTGGGATACGAAGAAGGCACGTATAGTACAAGGAATTCAAATGAATTAATTATTTCGCTTTGAGATAAGTACAAAATAAATCAGTGCAATTGAAGTTGTGATGAAATAACAGCTGGTCCAGAAAAAATACTAAAGCTCAGAAATAAGGCTGTGTGCTCTGTTCGATTGGACGGAATGCGTAACACAAGACGACGGAGAAAAGTGCGAAAACTAACGGACAAATATTTGAATGTGCTCTGGCAGATTTGTTGATATGATAGGACCAAGCTCAAGTTTTCCTTCGAGCCAAACTTACACTATGAAACATTAGTTTTGTTCCTGGCTAATATGTGTAATTTCTTAACTCCTGTCATTGAAGAACAATAGCACTATTTTATTCATATATTTATCTGAATCCTTGTTTTATGGCTTGAACAATGATTTTTTGACGCCAACTGTACTCGTATATTCCACAAATTTTGCTTTCAGTGGACAAAAACGAAAACATAAATAAAAGTTATATTAACCAACTGGAACAAATTTCATGAGTTGAATATGTGCAGTGTTTCGAATTTTGTGAAGATTCACTAAATTATTTGTATGAGTCCCCATGTAGTCAGATTCTTATCATGTTTTCATTGTAAGGTACCTAGTATATGAATTAAAAGTCATTATGTTTAGGTAAATGCGCTCCGCCTTCGCTGTTATTAATTTTCCTTTATTTTCTGTTAAATATTTGAGATTAGCATCAAGAATTTAGACCTTCAAAATATCCTAAAGCCCATTTGCCCATAGCTTTTCACTGAGCTTTAAACAAGTTCCATAAAGTTGTTAACTTTTTTGTAGACCGGTATATCTTGTAGAAGAGCTACAAAATTGCTAAAGGTTTTTTTCTTCCGCTTCTTTGTAAGCATCTTTAGAAATTCCATGGCATTTTTTGATTTTCTTGACTTCTTCATTGAAGACACCTGCTTTCACTTTTGCCTTTGTCAGATTAGGAAATAAGGCTTGAAGACTAAAGAAGGCTCCAAACTTTTTGTCATGAGCTGTAATAAACTACTTTAACAAATCAAATTAGATGTACATATTGAGAGAACAAACTTTTGAGAATCCACCAGTAGCTCACTCTTGATATGTTTTCCTACTGATAACTCACTTCTTTTAGGCCAAAAAAGCTGCTTTTCCCCTCGCTACTCCAAAGACAGATAATAGAAAACTTGCTAAAATTTTCTTGAAGTCCCATCCAGAACCACACCATTTTAAAATCTCTAACAACTTCCTAGTAATACTGAAGAGAAGAGATAGAGACTTGTTTCCAAATTGTACAGAAGAGTAGATTTTCGGCTTCTAGAAAAACTGTCAACGAAAAGTCTCCTCTCATTTGAATTTCGTGCAATTTCAAATGTATTAAATAGGCCTGATGCATCACAGGAAAAACAGTAACTACCGTTATTAGCGAATAAATTTATGAAACACTGGTTGTGTTTTCTTTAGCTGGCCACTTACGCACTTTCATCTACATAATCCTACTCCTTCAGCTTTGAAATTCAATGCTCAGCACTAAACCATGTCAAACCAAGATTTCTTGCAAGGCCATTGAGATCATTTTTAGTTTTGGGAATCCTCCAGTAGCTGCTTTTAAATTCATAATCATCTTACTTGTCTCCAATATCTTTTGAAAAACTGCTTTCTTCCTCTGGGGATTGATTTCTTGGTGGAGTTATTGGTATAAAATGATCAACACTGTGGCTGAATGATCAGTGGGTTCACGCCGTGATATTGGAACAGCAAAGTTCGTTGTACTTATTTTTCGTCTGTACCATCATCACTATGATCAGAATTAGTTATCATTACATACATTTTAAAAATTAGGATTCTCATAAAGTTGTGACATTCATAAATATATATATATACAATAGTAAATAATTAGGCCTCCATCCTACTCTTGATCTAAGCCTAATGAACTACTCAATATGAGGTCCATCCCTAAGTCAAAGGCTTCTGCCAAAACACACAAAAATCTAAAATTGCTGAAGCAAGTTCTTTCTCGCGTTTGGGATGAAATTTATTTGGAAACAGTTTGGGATTCTATTCCTTTTTTCAAAAAGCTTATACAGGCCGTAGTGGAGGCTAAAAGAGGCCACTCGAATTGTGTATCACACTCAATTAAAAACAAAAATTCTAAAATTGTATGGTAATGAGGCTTATAGCATCCTCATTATTCCTGATGTGAGAAGAGAAATTTCCTGGTCGGAAAATATACTCCCTACCGGCTAGATGCGAACAGTACTGAAGGCAAAAAGTGGTGATGTGGAACAGTTTCCCACAAATAACGACATTGTCGGCGCTCGGACTAGACCAGAATGCCTAAATTATTTATTCATTCCATTGCCTATCCAAAATGACAATGAGAAGTTTATGAGGTCACACGACAGGGAGCTACAGGTTGATGAAGCTACAGTTCGAATTCTGGTTCATGATAATCTACGTTACTAGTCGTAAGTAATGAGGAGTCGAGTTCTTGTCCTAGAGGCTCTGTGAGAACACAGCGACTAAAGCCTCCGGAGCAAACTGAAACATCTGGAGCAGCCACGAATACTCTCATTTTTCTCAATTATGTTAATGAAAACTACGTCTTGGATCGAAAGGCGAGCTACAAAAATGACCGGTGACGGGAAAAAAGCCCCGAAGGGCGTCCCTAATTAAAAAGGGAAGCCGCTTTTCATTAGTTTTCAAAAGGAGGCTGGTAAGATATTTTGCCGTATTTTATTCGGAAAAACAGCGGTTTTCTGGTTGCCACAACCACTTTTTTGGACGTTTAAAACGGCTAAGCAATGATTAAATTTCCTTACCGACGTTTTGGCATCTACTATATTTCGCAGCTCCATATCAGCCTCCCGTGGCTCAACATTAGCCTTCCGAGGCTCCAGTTTTCCGTTGTTTCGAATCAGCCTTCTGCAGCTTCGGATGGATTAGCCCTCCATGGCTCCCATATCGACTTTCAACTGCTCAATGCTTGTATGGGCAAGTCAAAATTTAAACTAAAAATAATGATTGACTAATGTGAGGCAAGAACAAGGCACATCTCGTATATTTACATATTTTTTTGACAATCTTGGAGATCGTGGCTCCATTTCTCATGTGACTCAAATGTGCTGCATTTTTTGGAATAAAGGATTTAATCTTCCACAACCGAGGAAAGAACTCCCCCTGGAATGGTATCGAACCTAAGACCTTCTCACGCGACGGCAACGCTACCATTTGCACTACGGAGCAAACAACTGCGCTCAGGAGCCGATCTTACGAATAAATGATACTTATATTTACAAATATTTTGTATGTATTTCGATACATATATGCTTACATACAAATTATTGCCTAAGAGAAACACTTCCTTTTACTTTCTTTCAACGCGCACGTTTAGCATTGTGTGTTGTTCATAACGAGCATAACGGGCATTGTTCATAGGAGGGTATCCACAAAGTCTCGTAGCCATATCAAATTTTTGTCACTAATGCAATTGATAAGATATTTTATTCAGATTTATTTTATTGTATTCAGTGCTTATTGAAGTTTTTAATCTCATTTTGCATTTGTGTGTTTCAAGGATATTGTTTGTGGAAGAGATGCTGTTGAATGATCCCCTAAAAAATGACTACTCCCCAAGGGAAGGCGCAATGTCTCTCATGGCTCATTGAAACCAAATCGGATAGGCAGACTCATCGAAACTACAGAACTGGACTGTAATGTCCCGTATCGAACAAAGATACCGGACATTACTGACCTAAAGCAAGGGTTTACTGACGCCAGTGCCATAATTGATGAGGCTATGCTACAGCGAACACGGTATGAAATCGAGTTCCGTCTTGATATGCTACGTAAACTAATGCTGCCTATGTAGAAGTCTATTAAATAAGGTAAAAAAACTTTAATGAACGCTGAATACGATAGATCAAATCTAAAGAAATTAATCTTATTATTGCATTTGTAATAAATTTTTGAAATTGTGAAGAGACTTTATGGACACCCTGTATATGTATGTATGTTCGTGTTTTTCACACCAAACATTGGTTAGGTTTACATCATAAAACTTAATATGTTCATTACACCAAGTATTTTCTTTTGCAATAATTTACTGACTGCACGCATTTTTCCCTTATTAAAAACGACAAATATTCCCGAGCCCCTCATTCAATAAAAAGCTGGCGTCAACTGATGGCTTTGGCGGGAAATGTTCAACGCTCAGACACTCTGGCCGCTCGAAGCTGTCGGGCATTATCGACTATTGTTGACCTCGACAGTGGTCCTCAAGTCCAGTTTCTCTCATGCGTGACTGATCTTCGGTAAACAGGCCTCCTACGCCTTGTTGACATCTACATTCATGGACGAATGGGCGAGATTTAGGGAATTAGGGTCGAGATGCGCCGATCGTCGGGTGTTCCGACCGTCTGCAACCTACGCCAACCCCTTACGGCTATTTGTCGGTTTAGTACGGTTGATATTGTTAACCTGGGCCGACGTGTATGCACAACATATTTTGCGTTTCCGTGGTAGTACTGGGTGTCGTGAACAATTAAAGCGACGTGATGCCTTCTCATATCGTTCGTCAAGGTGCCAAAGTCAATAATGTTGCTAACAACAATGTGTTGAACACAGCTATGAAGCTCTGAATTTCTGTTTTAGGGCATTGCACGCTGTATGCACCGTCAAGCCCATACGGCCCATACGGCCCATCCAATCCGAGAATGGTCGATGAACTAACTATTTTAATGACCGTGTCATTCTAACGATGAAGTCCCCAAGCTTCCCTGATTTCAACCATTTGGACTATTAAGGCCCTATTACACGAGCAAACTTTATTTGGCAAACCGCATATTTTCTTTGCAAACTAGCAGATTTGTTTGCCTCTCGGCACATATTTGCGGTGTTGACGTGTTTTCGTGCAAGCTGGAAAGTCTTGCTCAGGAACCGCAAACACTGCCAAACATAGGCAATATCTCCGGAGACGTCGAGAAGTGAGGATGATGTCACACGACATTGGCTGTGAGCTGGCCTCATTGACCTAATCGAATATATTAAAGCTAATCGATGCCTAATGAAATTGAGAATCATTCACTATAACGATATAGTATTTAAAAGGGCAGGCGTTTAACATAAGAGGTGGTGATAACACCTAGCAAACTAGCTTTTTTGTTTCTTTAGCTTTGGCATCACGAGCACCACAACTTCCTCTCATGACAATAAGTGCACAACTGACGTAGCTCGTAAAATCGCAGCCACAAAATGACACAAACTTTCTTCACTGTTCACCAAAAAAAGTTTGGGGCCTTTTTTATATTACGTCTGGAGTGTGATTGAAAGGGCCTTCAAAAAGCATTCACACAACACCGTTGCAGCTCTCTCGTCAGCTATTGCTGATGTCCTAATTAGGTCTAGACCTACCTCATTTCTTCCCTCGGAGGATTTTGAAAGAGTGTAGGTGCTGCAATTGATAAAGATGATGGTCTTATTGATTGATATTGTGATCGTAATTTGCTCTCACGAGTACACACTTTGCTTTCACTGGTCATAAGTGCTGTACTTCTAATCCTTGTTCTTTTTCCACTAACTAGATTGACATTGTTCTCAGATCCCCAGCACACCCTGCAGATCGAAATTTGGAGAAAAATATTAGAGCGAATGATTTTTCAACAATTATTTTATTAGTGACCTATCAAAACACTACAATGCAGCTGCAGCTCGTAAAGCAGCAAATTCGTTTCAACGGAAGTCACTACAGACTGATAATGGTGTCAATGGGGCATAATTTTAATATCCTGGGCAGAAACTTAGCCTTTGCACCCTCAGACAGTATTGGAAGATAATTTTTATGACGATGTAGATGAGTTCTGGTGTCGTTGTCGTGCACTCGTCGGATCACGGACTGATGATTTTATTTATCAAAGATAGAACGGTGGCCAGTGCGTCCTCAGCTAAGGTCATTTTTCAGGCCCAGCAAGTGAGGCGTCATCGATCAAAACAAGCCAGATCATCCCAGGCTCTTCGAAAACTTCCTTTGAAGAATGTCCGAGCCAAAAACATTTCCGGGCATTTCATTTGAAGCTGTTTGAATTATGGCACATATTTTCACGTCCAATTTAAAACTGCCATTACTGATTTTCGTCGAATGGAAATAAGTTGCACACACTGTTCTGTGTTAAATTTTGCTCTTAGTTGTTTACTTGGAACAGTTCATTCAAAACAATATGATGATGAGTACTCAATATCATGAGTACTCTAGTCCTTTTACCATGTTCTTTCATTCTGTCACCACTTTTTCAAGCTAAAAATGACCAAGACAGGATATAGTCGCATCTTCCATGAAAATAATGAGAATTATACTCAACGAAAGAGGGAGAATTGCTGAATTTGAAAAGTGATATTGAGTAGGAGTGCATTACTTATACGAAAATTTTGGAGATTATTAACGTAAATAATAAATGCCTTTTCGTTTGGAATTTATTGAGAAACGTACCACACCGACAAAATGTATCACTTTCAACATCAAGCAACTTTGGAACCGACATCACTTATACGAAAGTTTTGAAAAGCATTGAGGATAATCATTCATAATTTGTTTATTTCATAATTCATTGTAAAACATCACACGACTACAAATATTTTAAGATTATTTAAAATTAATATTTTGCAATGAGCACCTGCATTACTATATAGTGTTTTAAATACATTGAATTGTCGTTCGCTTTTAGATCAATAAAATGGAACGCTAGTCGGGAAAAATTGAGCATTTTTATCACCAATTGTTTTTTACTTATAATCGGGGTGTTATTCAAGAATGCTTGTGAAATTTTTTCACCACTAACAACAACGCTGTGAAAACAAGGAATGATCGCGTGAAAATGATCACATTGTGTGTGATCATGCATTGTGCAATGTTTAAATAGCAAACTTGAGGCGAATTTTGAGCCCTAATTTTTGCTACCTACGCTCGAAGTGCGTGGCGCCCGAGCGTCCAGTTCTTTATCCTGGCCCATTGAGTGAGAAGCTCTCAAATTTTACTGGATCCAATGAATCTGTTCCGCTAGTTCTCAGGTCGATTACCGTTTGTTCTCTTAATGTTCCAATTATTTCTTTTTTCTTATAATATACAAGCACGGTCATCAGTTCATGAGGATATAAGATGAATAAGCTGTATTTTGCTCAGTAAATAAATGTTTTCAGATAATATAAATCGCTGTGCCAAAGCCTTTTATTTCTAATTAAGCGGTAGATATCGTAAAAACCCACATAAAACATCCCAAAATCAATAATCAACGTTCTAAACTAGCTAAAAAAACAAAATTAAACACGGGCACGTCCGAACGCACTTGAAAATCCCATTGCATAGCATATTGTTATCCACACTAAAATATTTACGAATTGTTTTAATGTGAATTGCAGACGTAGCGGAAGCGCAACATGAAATTGATTTCAGCTAAAACAATATCATACCGTTAAGGCGAAAAATAGCTTATTCCGTACATTTTAGACCAACTCCCCTGCCGGTACTCAAGTTACCTCATCAACGTTGTGGCCTTATCAAATGCCTTGGCTAATTCTGAGTCATGTTTCCTACCAGTTTTATTCCCCACAGTACACCAGCATTCCCTGGTCCACCCATGTCGGGTCCTGATATTGTACCATTCCGCCTTAAAGCTAGAGAAAAAGGACAGTGTGATACTAGAACTCCATATAAGGCATCATGAAATGCATGCATAAAATAATGGCCAGTGTGTATAATTTTCTTCGCACAGTATCTGCAACACGAGATCGTACTCACTGTAGGTATATCTCTTACCACAGATGGCGACATTGATTTTCCTGTGCGAAGCTCATCGTTTCATTCCCACAGGCCTGTTCATTCTCGCCAATCGTACCCAGTAATTAATGTAGAATCGTTAAGGTTAACGCAAAATTAATCACGTACCAGTCTTCAGGCTTTTCTGTTTTCATGTCTTAGTACAGAATCCGATTGGAAATATTTACACTTACATGTCTAATAAAATTAAGTGGCGAGCCGGTGATCGACAGCTTCTGCAGGCAAGAAAAGTTCCAGGCCAAAAATTTGGATCTTCAAGCCAGGCAACGCTATCTTCATTTGCTTAGGTACAAAAATTTATTTTCAGATATTTTTTTAACCTCATCGTGCTCCGACACTCGAGATATTAAGTATCGGTAACTGAATAAGTTTAAATGATTAATTCGGGTCATATTGCGACAAAATTCGGAAGACTTGTGGTCGTTACACTCTTGAGTCGCGTCACAAAGCTTACCAATCAGCTATATGTCCTCCCCCCTTTGAATTGAGTCACATATTTGAGTTAGCACTGATATCAGAATTGGCATGTAAACAGCAACAATTTTACACATTTAATAGCTCGAAGGTCTTTCATCCGTATAAAACTTTTTCATTGCTCAACAAGTTTCAATATTCAATATTTTTGCAATAATTTAAGGTCTTCGAAAAGAGGTATGGCGTGCAGGAAGAAATTTATTAAAGCAGAATTAGACACCAGAGTGTACACTAATAACTGGAGAAATTAAAAATGTTTCAGCTGCCGATTCTTTGATGTTGTTCCGATGCAGCTCGGAGTCCTTCGCAGCGTTTTCTCTCGCGCATCGAAGGAAAGTGACATCTGAATTACCTCCACGACCCGGCAGGAATGAAACACTCACTGACGACTGGATATTCATCGGGTCCCTCTGAGGCGCAGATGTTTGCAAAGGCGTGAGTGCGTGAAATAAACGAAGTGTCGAATTTATGCGATTATGATTAAACTCTGGGTTAGATGCGTTATGTTAAAAATCAGACGCAGACAATTTCATTTTCGATTGAATACACTATCACTCCAATTTTTTTTAACATAATCAGCGAGATACGAACGTTTCCTGCGATATTGCAAGCGATGTTATGAAATCTTTTGTCACAGAAAAACAAATTGAGTTTACTCATTCATGTGAGTTGCACTGCCATTTTGATGAGACCGATTTGGACAGCTTCTGCAAGGTAGCTAGAGTGAATAAATAATCCTAAAGTATTCAGGTAACCCGGCGGGATTCTGATGTAAGGAAGCATCTCTACTGATACTCGCGTCTGTAGTTTTTTTTAGTTCAAGGCGCCCGACTGTAGTGAACGTTTACAGACGTGCGCAACCGAAAGTATTTAATTGAATGTAATCAGGGCCCGGCATTTCATTCTTTGCTATTTTTCTGTAATTATTAACGAGAAAGACTTCTAAAATTCTGTTTAATTTGTTTGTGCTTCATTGAGCTATTGGAAAATTTACACTTTCTGCTCAATTACTTTTATGGCGGACAAGTTGAGCGAATCATTCCGGAAATTCATCAATCGAAAATAATGTAATTCGCTTCTGACTGAACTCTGGAAAACGATATTACCAATGATAAATTTTAAATCGATTTTGAAGATATTACGGAATACTTCTATCCTGCATTCTCATTTTATAGGGAAATTTTCGCCACCGTCTCTACCGGAAAAATATTCAAATACTCAAACGATCATTGTTATAATTTGAGTAATAACCTATGAGTCAAGTTAGTGAAGAAAGAAAATAATTCCACGCGAATATATGCTAGGCAGGCATAGCACTTGCAAACGCCGGCATAGAAACGATCAAATAATTGTTCCTTTTTTAAATTATACAGTTTTATTAATACATACTTTGCACAATAAAAAACAGCGATGAAATTTCAAGAAGCGGTCGCTAACGAGAGAAGAAATTTCAGAAGAACGGTTCTGTACGTTACCAGAGCGGCCCCTGTGCTTCCACGATTTGTACAGTGATCTTTACTGAACTCGTGTAGAGGCATGACAGTCACGCATGTTTGGGCAGGGCTATGTAGGTTACAGCGGTGAAATGCAACAATAAATTGCTAGTAATCGGCGACTACCGTGATGAATCACTCAGGTAAGGACGTGAGTTTCTGTAACTGGGTGTGCAAAGAATTTTCTTTGCGATACCGTCATCATAATTTGTATCTTTAAACAATTGTACTCTTTTGATTTACCCTAAAAATAATGTTACGCACACCCTTCCGGTAACACCTCCATCTCAAAAACTCAAAAACATTTTTATTCGAAGCTAACCAATACTCGCTTGGATTCTGACAAAACTTTCGAGAACTCGAAAAGATTCTTCGTGTTTTCCAGGATAACTTTGAACTTATTAGCCGATAATGCTGGAGGGATGAAAAACGACTTGGGAGGCAGTGAAAAATGCCTGTTTTAGAGGATATCTTCTCGCAAAATCTCCCGTGCCCTAAAAAGCTTCATTAGATGATTATCGTCGAAAGACAATACCCGGAAGCAGCTGTTTCAGGCGTATTTGAAAGCCATAAACTCCATGGATATTACGAATTGAATAAAAATCTAGCAATTATTATCTATCCAGATTATTTTCAAAAGTTGAGCTGTGCTGTTGAAATCAGTGTATCGGAGAACTGAATCGAGTATGAACAAAATAAAACGTGTTAGTGTTCATAACAATGTTCTTCTGCACGCATTGAAAATGAACTCTATTTTCTAAACAAATTATATTGGCACAAAAAAACATAAAAAAGTTGTTCAACTCATCAGGGGCTAAGCTTATTAGGCTTAGAACAGTGATATGATAATAGGTGAAATATAGCTAAAAAATGTTCAAATAATTATAACAGAACTCAAAATTTCATTTATTTCGTTAAATCGATGAAAAAATATTGATAATTTCATCTGGTGAGTACAGATTTCTCGTAAATATTAACACGTGCGTTGAATATTATAGATTCAATATTTCTAAGTTGAAATAACAAAGGTACTCTGCCGCACACGAGGTCACTGAAACATGATCAACGACGGAGAAGAATGAAACAGAAGAAGGAGAATGTGTAACGCCACGTCGGCAGGATCGTGGTGTGTAGTGCCGACATCTGCTGCTGTTGTTTTCGAGGTGTTTTGGCAGGTATCACTGATACGAAGTTCATCATTCAAAGTAAATATCTTTGAATATGGCTTGTTATTGAACTCTGTTCGCTGGACTGTAAGGTAATAGCCTGAAATTAAGTTGGGTTTATTCTACAAATTAAAAAAAATACGTAAACAGAGGTTTCTATGTTGTGACAACTTGCTGTGACATCACAGCTTCTCCTTAAAATTCAGTAGTTTAGTATTCAGAGGCTCAGTGATTATAACTAAATCAACCTTGAAGCACTGTTTACACCAATAACATTTGAAAACGCGATGAGAATATACTTTTCCTTTTAATGGAAAGCAAAATTCAAGGTCCGATTTCTCCGACACGTGTCATTAATACGTAGTAGAATAGGACTCACCAAAAGAATGAGTTTAAAAACAGGTTTCTGTAAATATTGAACCACGAATGACCTCGCATTTGAAGGAACTATAAATACTCGTGGGTATTTTATAGCGAAGCGATTTAAACTTTTCAAAACTTGTTCTCTTGCATGCTGATGTTAGTGAACTCCTTCAACGAAATTGTCAAAACTCCGGTGATAAACGTCTTAGAAAGCTTAAGACACCAAAAGAACGAAGTTTTCTCAGGTCACATATTCATTTCGAATAGTTCCATCAAGAGCTCCTGCGCAGTTCCTAACAGTATAGATGGTAAAACTGATTAAATCAAATGATGCATAAAATTAGACGTTCATTGTATATACGTAGACATGTTCGTAGCAGGCTGTAATCTAGGCTAACTAAACCCAATGCTTGTGCGACGATATACGAGAGACTCGTGAGTCGCCGTACACTTTCCCATCGTAGGCGGTAACCGCAGGGCCTGTGCGATGAAATGCAGGCGAGAGAAACGTGATGAGTTGAGTACATGCGTAAGCGCCGCATTATTGGGGGAAGCTCATGTAGGGCATGTTGAGTAACGTCGAGTGTCGAGTTCGAGTACTGTAATGTGATATATCTCTAGCTCAGGCTTACGACCGAGGGAAAATTTCAGGAATGTAGAAAATGCAGGAGACGTTAGTAACAAGCAACGGTCACATGCTCAACTGTACGTCGTGGGAACACGTTACGACGATGTAGCATAACGGGCTTTTACCACAATAGAAACGTACTATAGGATATCGAATAAGTTCTGGATCGAGATGGCAGTCTGCGAAGAGCCGCGGTAGGTCTTGGAGTTCTAGGAGAAGATGTAGGTAGTCTAAGCTATACTCAAATTGGCGAGATACTTTGTTATAGGTCCAAGAAAGGGAACCTGCAGGAAGATAGAACTTGCTCGAATTGCGAGCTGGGATATAATAGTTAATCTCTACTAGATTACTACGCTTGCCCACGTGGAGCAGCTCGTTTGAGTCGGTCAGACTGAATTACTGTATGTGAGTTCTGCAGTCTACCGATGCGCAAGAGTTAGGGAAATAGAGTTCTGAGTTAAATCAGTTCAATACTAGTAGGATTAATTACGTTTAATCTTTCATCGCGTTAGCCCTCTGGCTAATGCGAACTCATTTGAACGACTAGACTGTTCCTCACTAGGTAGAATTTTCACTGTTCTGTTTACCACGTCTTATTGCCTGGCTCAAAATGCCCTATTAATTGATTTATGAAATATGATTACAAGAAAGATTTTCATTTTTCCCTCGGAATATCGTTAGATCTTTTTGCGACCTAACTGCTCGGCCAAACTTTCGCTACCAAGAAGCTGAATACGAATTACATATAAATCGAGATAATTTGCTAGAGGTCGCTCTTTATTCAATTACTAATCTCATGAAATGTGGCGATTTCAAGGCCTTGTATGACATGGCTGTTGAAAGTATGAATTTCGCAACAGAAATTTCCAACTTGTGACGAATAGACACTATTTAAGCCGTAATAATAGACAATGATAAAATGACTCGTCCTGAGGGAATAAATTTAGCAAATTTTATGTATAAAAGTATTCATTATTTTAGTCAATAGGTTGAAATATTTTTTACCATCCCCTGCAAATAATACGCAGTAATTTCATCAATGAAAGTTCCGCCATTCTTGAATACATGTATAGTTTATTCAATTAAGAATATCAGGTCAGGTTGAGAAAATACGTATTACTGGGTACCTAAGGTAAAAAAACCGTAAGCAGAGCATGGTGTGTTGGCAAGAAACAATGAATAGTTTAAATAATATGTAACATACTCGCATGTTCTAGCTTAACAATGCATCCAACGGATATGGGTTACAATAGAGCAAGAGAATCTCATAACGAAACAAGAACTGCATCATCGCTCACAGAATTTCAAAGATACTGGAACCGGTATTAATTAAGAAAGGATGGGGTTCTCTAGAAAGAGAGAGTGAGGAAAGAAGAAATAAAACCTACCCAATTTCGAAATTAAACTTACAAAAACCTGCAACTATGATATGTACGGCAGACACTGGGTTCAACACATTGAGAACTCACCCCAAAGTTCAGGAAAAAATAAAATGTACGAATACAATCAACATGCAATACTGGTGTGGGCTCCATGGTGTAGTGGTTCGCGTGATGGCCTCACAGCCGAAAGGACCAGGGTTCGAGNCACGTGACCACGGAGTACTTCCCTTGGAAAAAGAAGCTTAAACCACACATTCTTCACATCCCTCACCACACCTATAGTTGTAAGGCATTGAAAACCCAACGATGAAACGTATTGGAATTAATAAAGTTTTTTTTTACCTAATACGCGAGAAAGAATTTACTTAGATAAATGTTTCCACTACTAAATTTACCTCGCTTTGCCCGATGTGAGTGCATATTTTATTAACCATAGTTGTCAGTATAATTTTTTGTAAATGCATAATATGTAATATGTATATACATAATTTTTTTGTAAATACATATTAATCGCCTGAGATCAATGATCCTGTACCAAAAGTCAATTGCTACTTTATCATTGAATCATTCATAAATAACCTATCAATCATCTATCAATTTGTGTAAAGGTTAAATCATTTAATCAAGTGGTAAAATTTACATAGAATATTTAACAAGAGACTTCGCTATCTGAAGGCAAGTATAATTCACCCGCATAAGCTAGCAAACAGATCCATACGAGGTTCATAGAACCACGAGGGCGATGCATCTAGACCAACACAGGAGCCTGATTTACGGTTCCATTATGAAACGGGATCGCATCTGAAGTGCAGGAGCCGATGCAGAATGCAGCCGGAGGTGTAAGCCTCGCGTAGCGATAGATCCGCACTAAGTTATCCCCTTATGACAGCAGTCGGGGACTCCATCCGAAATTCAGCTCTAGAATGGAGGCACCTTTCATTCAGCAGGAAGACCTTCTACTGTTAAATTTGGAAGTGATTTCGACTAAAAAGTGAGCCATGCCCTCTCTCTTTGTTCTCTCGTCACGCACTGTACCGCCCCCGAGAAAGCTATCTGAATCATAAGCATCAGTTTCTGAAACGAATTTCCTAAAACGTTAGGGAAAATTGTTAGACGTGCCTTAATGCAGTCCGAGGAACGCTTGCCACCGAGGCTGATGAAGCTCAACACTATCAATAGACGGATCCAAGACTCGATAAAAATTTAGCCCATAAAGTGCTGATGCATTTCGAAATAAAAATCTGTACAGTTTTGAAGTGGGAGAATTTTATAGATATTTCCTGCATCTCTTTAGTTTCCAACATCTCTTTGTTATTTGTTTGTTGATGACTGGTGATGGAATGAATTATGCTAGTAAGTTGGCGAAGGTGAACTCCCACATACATAATGGCTACCGAAATGATGTTTTCTGAACTTAGAAAGTGAAGACTAACGACACAAATCTTGATAGAATCATTTTTACTAATGAATGAACAGAATCAATAATAATGAACGTTTCAACTAACATCCCAGGTCTTTTTCAGCACTGGAACAGGAACGAAAAGATCAGTCAAACGCTTTGTAAAAATATGACGGACAAAAAAATAAGCATTAACGATCTGCAAAGGGTACGCTGAATGCATATCGTTTAAATTGGGCTTTAACTTGCAAATGAAATTATATTCTAAAATTTTCAGTTCTGTGTGGTTATTAGCTCTGACGCGTACCGCAGAGGGGTAAGGTACGAATAAAAGGCGGTTAATTCAATGAGTCGGTCCAGCATGCTCAGCAAACACGAATGCGCAGGTTATGGGATGTATATAGAGCCCAGGTATTTTTGCCAGACCACAGTGTATACAACTCAGTTTATAAGGAACGTAGCTGAGCATGCCTTTTGGAAGATCATCTTTAATCTTGAATAGGGACCCAACCGACAACGAATTCTCGAACAGCGAATGATAGTTCTTCCATTCAGTTTTTTTTATGCCGTGTGATTTTGAAATTATTTTAGCGAATTCATTCGTTTCTCCGATTTTAGAGTTTTTGGTAGAGCTAATAACCCCACAAAATTCAGAATTTAGAATCTCTTTCTATTTTCATGTTAAAACTCAAGTTAAACGCTGTGCAATCAGCAGATGGTTGATTCCTAGATGATCTCTACAGATGGTTGATTCTTCATTCTCATTTGTATTATTATTATATTATTACGCTCAAGTATCATTTTTTTATCCATCATATGTTCATGTAGTGTTTGACTGATTTTCTTTTGTTCTCATTCCTGTGTTGAAAATAACCGCGGATGTTGGTCGAAGCGTTCACTTTTATTGATTTAATCATTCGTTTGTAAACAATCTTACTAAGAATTGAGTCTTTAGTCTTCTTTTTTTTAGTTAAAATATGCAAACGGACCCTCAACACTTTTCTAAACCTTTAAACCTTGAGTGATTTCGTCCTCAAAACATGTGAAGTAACGTAAGGATTCAGCATTGTAATTTAGATAATGGGGTAATTTCAATTTCAGCTGTACGATAAAAGTGCGAGTGACAAGGTATCGCAGGATCGATTCCAAAATCAGCGTCTCGATTCATTGTATTTCAGGGCCTTTATACGATCCTTGGTTGTAAATTGCTCGACGCTGTCCTCGCACGGCTTTCTTCACCCGGAATTTTTTCCTTCTTCAAACCCTGAAGGTTTTTGAAAATATTCAGGTAAAATGATCTGGTGAAGCTAAATTGATTATATTGAGATGAATATTAGAAAAGGCCTAATAATTATGTACGAATGTCCCTACTAATGCTTATTGACCTGAACCGAGAGTGCTCCGGAAAATAACTTAGATTCTATATTCACTGAATTTACGGACCAGATTTTCTAGGAGATTGTTGACTTACTGCAGATACGTTCCCTTCACTTATGGTAGTTGTTGTGTTTCACTGACGCCTACAGGTCCTTAATATATTTCATTACATAACGCTATCCATTCGCTACTCAAAAATTCGGAGTTTTCTTGCACCGTATGGGTTGTGAAATAGTTTCGGATCGTAATGCTGCCTCCTCATTCATGACGGTAAGGATAATGTGCTATGAATCATGGGCTGGTCCTGCCTTTCTCCAAACTTAATGGATTCGATTGTGGCCATCAAGGTCTTTCTTGCACATCGAATATTTCAATCTGTAGGAGAAACTCTAAACTTTTTCAGTATAATTCTTGGCAGACGTTAGACGACTTATGCGTGATGTACAGCCTGAAGCGAAGTTCGGCAAGGAGTATGGAAACGTAAATCACTCCGGAACAATTGTCGACTAAATTTTCTACTCACTTGATATCTTTGCAACTCAAAATCCTTCTGTGCGTGAAGTCAGATGTAGATCAGAGTTTCATCACTTTGTTCATCGCTTTGTGTATCGTGTATCGTCGAGACTGGCCTGCAGTACTGTGAGGAGTGCCGATCTTTGGCAAGTCGCCCCAGCATCCTTGGATTCGCTAGCCCCCTTGGTAGCTCCAGCATCCTTGGTGGCTCCAGCATCCTTGGTGGCTCCAGCATCCTTAGAGGCTCCAGCAGACTTGATAGCTACACCATCCTTGGTATCTTTGGTGGCTCCAGCATCCTTAGGCTACACTTTCTTTAGTCGCTCAAGTATCCTTCGTGGATCTATTCAGTAGCCTTCGTGGCTCCATGCAGTATCCTTGGTCGTTCCATGCAGCATCCTTGGTGGCTCCATGCAGCATCCTTGGTGGCTCGAGTATTCTTGGTCGCTCCAGTATTCTTCAGTGCTCCAGTATCGATCACTCCAATACATTTTGTTACTCCAGTATCTATGGTCGTTCCGGAATCCTTGGGTGCTCCAGTATCCATGGAAGCTCCAGTATCCATGGTCGCTCCAGTATTCTTGGTCGCTCCAGTATCCTTGGTCGCTCCAGTATCCTTGCTGGCTCTTGTATTCTTGGGGGTTCAAGTATCCTTCCTTCCTGGCTGCAGTGTCGTTGTGTAACGTGTTGTTTTTTCAGAGACCTGTCGTCTTCACGTGAGGTTCGGGTTCGTTGTTACATAGCACGCCAGGGAAGTAATTCAATTGTGTTTTATGTTCACTACAATTTGGAATAAAAAGGGTATGTGAATTTTAAAAATGGGTTTACTATAAAACGTTAGTCACCTGAGAGAGATTCACGCTGGAAGTCAGCCTGCGAACCTGCTTAACTCGCGGCAGTTAACGTTAATAAATAAAAATAAATTACGTGATGTAGTTTTGTAGGTTAATAATTCGTACGACATTCAATTATACAATATTTTGTAAGTACTTCCTGGCTAATCAATGTGTTCTGAAGTTTTTTGCGGCCCCTGTATTCATTCCTTCGTAGGAGCAAGTACTATGTGGTCTGCATCCTGTGCGCTAGAAATTCTTCATAAAGTTCTTATTTTATGTATATGGGTTGAAAATATAAAAACTTTTAAAATCAATACATACTGAGATTTAACTAACGATTAAGGAAAAACACAAAGGCAGTCGCCCTGTTTCCTGCCCTTTACTGTACTTAAATATCGGAAAACCCATTTTTAATACGTTGGTCGCGATGTACGCCATTGTGCATATGTCTAACTTTCCAAAAATGCAATGCATACATATATTACACATGGAACACGGTTAAAAAATATTCATTTTTAATAATCCCATTTCCGTTTCAACTTGACAAATTCTATGTCAAAGCACATTGGACCTGAATTAAAATGTTTGAACCTGTCGTCAGCTCTGTAAATCCAGAGCTCTACTGCATTGTCAATCCCGGCCGACGTGTTGAATTGTACCTACTGCATTGTCAATCGCTGTCAACGTGTTGTATTGTACCCACCGCATTGTCAATCGCTGTCAACGTGTTGTATTGTACCTACCGTATTGTCCTTCGCGACCAACGTGTTGGAATTGTAGTGTCCATGCCTGACCTAATCTTTGGAAGTGTGTTTTGATATCTCATCCGTGTTAAAAATAATGCACTTCATGGTGAAAAATAAGAAAGTTCTATTCGCAATTTAAGGCTCCATTCAATATTGGACGACTGTGTTACTGCTCTGTCGTAAACTACACGAACCGTGTACACAGTTGAAGTCCCTTGATAGCGCTTAGCAACGAGACGCAACACTGAGTTCAATAACTAACCTGCGAAAAGTGTCTGACTGGTTGTCTTTTCGTTAGAGGCGAGTTTTCACAATAATCTCAGAAAGCTTCGTCTGCTATGATTAACGACTCGACAAGCTTCAATCAGATTCAAGCGAATGCTTCTAATTGGTCGTTTGGTATCTTTGGGTTGAATAACGTTTTCATTCGTTGTTTGGAATGATCAGAGATCCTCAATACAAGCAATTGGTTTTGCAACTACACGTACAAAATACACTCATCCTGAAAGCTACTTTTTAGCAGTAATTTAATAAAACATTCAATTTATAGTACCACAATATAGGCAGACAGCTACGGCTGACGAGCCAGCAGATTAATTGTTGTACCACGTATTGATGATGATATTTTTTCGCATTTTTCACCTAATAAGCTCATTACTGTTACTACGAAAGTCATCCGAAAATTGCAAGCAAATGAAGCGGGTTGAGGAAAGAAACGAAGATTCGATGTCTAATGTCCCCCCCCACGCTCCCTTCGAGTGTCTCAGTTGCAGCATCTGTGGCTGTTATATTCAGTCGATCGACGCCAATCGAAAAGGTTACCCTTGTGGACGTATCACTTCACAATTGCCAATCAAGACTCAGAGGACCTCAGCGCGCTTCTGTAGTTGACAGATTAAACTGGCCTCGGCCCACCGCGCGTTACAGCTGTTGGCGAAGCGTGGGTCGAGCGTCGTGACTCGGCGAGAAGCGAATGTGCTCGCCGCTTTATGTAGAGCCCCCTTTAACCCTTTGCCCCCTGTTACTTGGATACTGTAGGGAAATAAATTTTGGGAAAATGCGGTTAATACTATGAAATATGTTTGGGATTCCCCCTACATGTGTTGTTTTCAGCCGACGCAAAAGCTTTTTTATGTTCTGAACCAAAATTTGATTTACCTAGCGAGATTTGTTGAGCCAGAAAGTATGTCTGATGCCAAGATAAAATGCTGTCATGCTATGTTTGATGAATAAAATTTTAACTTTGGTTAATCAGTGAATGGATGACTTAATGAAAAGAAAGTCTTTTCATAGTCGCATGAAATTTAGTAAATATATAAATCGAAATGAATGTCATTTGGCAGACACTGATATTTAAGTAACAAAAAACTGGCGTTGAATGATTTTCGTATCAATGATACAGTTCAACGAATGCTGCAGATTAACTATGATTTTTTGTTGTGCACAACATCTTACCCTAGCAGTTAAATTACTTCGAAATGTTACATTTTCCCCCAAAGTGGAAGACCTGAGCAGCTTTGTCCTGAGGTCAAAATTAGGAGGCGAAGGGTTAAGGCTTACTGATCGAAATCGATGTGGATGCCCCAAAAATATCTCACATACAAGAGAGCAGCCATTCGATTGACGCCGTCTTCAGGGACCATTTGAGAATCACTCCAACCCAAGTGGCAAAACTCTGGAGCGTTAGTTTCAGATCATCATGTGAACGAGTGTTGATGACGAGGTCTAGCAAGCGGTGCAGACGAGGTTTCCTGAGTAGTAATACATTTTCTCAAAAGAAAATAATTGTACAAGAAATATGTATGAAAAAAATATGTTTGCGCTTTTTCTGCTCGTATGAGCATAAAGATGCGATGAAAATTGGATTTACCTTTCAATACACTTTCGTACATCCGTTGCAAATACTAAACGGCATCTATTAGGTTCACGAGCCACGATTCATGTTTGGCTCCTCTTACTGTATCCTTGCCTCTAATATTAATAATAATTCATTGGTATAACTATTAGCCTCTAATAATTTTCGTATTTAAAAGCTTGAAGAACTTCCAAATAAATTATATTCCACAAATGAGATACTGTATCTTCGATTAGTTATGGAATAATTTTCTAAAGTGAATTCAGTATGATGTCTACACATGTCTATTTTTCAACCACATTCTTGTCACATTTTAATCACATTTAAATTCTGGCTAAACAAATTTGTCGAGTCATCAAGATGAAAAATTCGTTAATACGAATAAATTATGCTTCTTCATCTTGTAGACATTCACTGAAGTCAAATTAAACCTCAATAGGAGCCTCGATCTTTTCATTAAACAAAAACTCCGCGGAAAGCGAACTTTTAATGCAGTAATTATCAAGGGCGGAAAACAAAGATGTTCCATAGTAGTGACGAGCAATGACTAAGCAGGTGAAGAATGAATATCTGTTAAAATGATTTTTAAAATAAGTAAAGACTTTTATAGAATTATATATGTAAATAAAATTTCACCTTGTTCCGTATTTAAGAAGGGAGGAAGGCCGGAAGACGATAGGAAACACTCACGAAAGAGCTGAGAAGACAGCTGTAGCAGTGCTCAGTCGCACAACTACAGCGACTCTAGGTAGGTTCGTTAGCGCAAGCTACATCTGCAGGACTAGACCGTTCGAACTAGTTATTCCTGACCGTCACGGCCGCAGTGAGTCTTAGCCGAGTTGTCTCGGTCATCATTTACGTATCGCACTCCTCTGGGGCAGGCTATGGTTGGATCAGTCTGTCCAGAAAAGGAAAGAGATAACGTAAAAATTCATAACACTCAGGACGAGAGTAAAGTGCAAAGATAATTTCAAGGCTATCTTACGAAGATAGTGGACGACGTGTTTATTCAACAGACCGGCGACGAGCTGCGAAGATTGTCGGCGGACGACAAAAAGTTTCTCGATGTCATTCACAATAATCTCCACGTGACCTCACAGGGCAATGTTGAAGCTCCTTTGCATTTTCGACGCGACAGCAAAGAAATCCTTGACAATAAAGCAGCAGTTCATCGCCGTGAGATCACTACTTTTCAACACTTAAAAAATGAGCCAGAGCCCCCTCACTGAGTAGTGTCGATGAGAACGACCATAGAATCTCGCCACGTTGAGAAAATTTGTGACGAGGAAGCTAGGATGAAGAGTGAAGTGTGGTTTTTACCCTTGTTCTCGGTCACTCACCCTAAAAATGGCAAGCACGTCTTGTGTTTGTCAGCGCAGCCACCTTCGGTGGCGTGGACCTTAATTCTTCCTGCCGGGTCCAGATCAGAATCATTGTTTCAGAGGCGTTCGTAACAGGTTCAGAAAGAGGATATTGAGTTTGTTGCTGAGAGTAGTGTCAATGTTTTATTTGTTTCTTGTGGTTCCTTAACATAGAGATTACATTAGATTTTTTTATTCGAAAGTAATGACCCTGAAAGAGATTAGTCCAGTAAAGATCCAGAGTGCATGTTTTCAGTAACTGTTAAAACCCAGCGGTCGTGACTATTTGTTTGTGGAAGGCGGTGAAAATTTATTCCAGAAGCCAGAGCGAATTTATGCCGAACCCGCGAAAAAGTATTTATGTGCCTCAGGCTCAACGATACGTCGGAGGAAACTTTAATGTCGCCGTCGGGTTGGGACAGCTTTTTCCGCGTCGGAAGCTGTTGAAACCTCGTCAACATCTCGTAATATATTTAATGTTAATAGCCGTGTGGATAAAATAGTATCTAACTTTAACCAGGTAATGGAAGCCTTTCCGTAGTCTGAAAGAGTCAAAAAGTTTTTAGAGCCAAATTTCGACGATTACGTTGCGCAGCAAACTCTCAGTGTGACGTAGTTTATCATGATTAAGTTTATTGTGAAGATTCACATTAACCAAATACCTTTTACTATGCGAGGTGAAATTTCGATTAAATTTGATTTTTGACCCTAAGGGTTTGTATCCCCCGTGGCACTAGGGGGAAAATTGATATTAACCCAAACTTCGCTAATTGAACAGAGTAATGAGACCCTCGATAGGGATGCGTGGATGACCCCTTGCCTCCAGTTCACTTGTAGAGTCAGGACCGTTGGTTGAGTTCCTTGCTAGAGTTGGACAGGGTGTCTTTACCCATGAGATTTATCCCTAATGCTTTTGCCATGGCTGCTGACGTGCAACTTTTCGTCTTCTTCGATGCTCCAAAGGATGCCATAGGCCACGTCAAGTATCTCAAATTAACTAATGATCGTGGCGAAGTTACAGTTGCTTCCGTCAGGGGTGAGAACAAAGTGTCACCAAGAGCGGCAGCCTCTATCTCGAGGCTGGAGCTCTGTGCTGCCGTGGATGCTGCCATCGCCAGCCAGAAGTTCCGCTCCGAGCTCACCGGACCCGTGAAGCAGGTGTACTTTTTCACAGGCAGTCGCGTAGTAATTGGTTGTCTAACGAACTCTACGAAGATATTCTTGCATAACGTGAAAAGGAGAATAAAAATTATTCACGACTTTAGTCAGCCCGAGCAGTGGTTTTATGTCAATACTCGAAATAACCCACCCGATAAAGGCACAAGACATTATTATCCCGTGGAACTCGTGAGGTCTCCACGGTTCACAGGGCCTTCTTTTATTAGTGAATTTATAGACAGATCGGTTATCGAACATGTTTCGGAATTGCCGGAGTAAGTGAGAGACGCTAAAGTTTTGTTTACCACCGTGCAGCTCTCTGAGTGTCTTCGAGGAATTGCTGAGAGTACGAGCTCCAGTTTGCGATTATTTCGGTTGTTGGCACAATATTTTATGGAGATGTGTACTTGACAGAGCTGGACAGTTGCTCGGATTTAGTCTTGCTGTGCGAGATTCCGAACCTGATTTTCACGATCTAGTGCTGGCTTTATTTTGCGACGTGCACAAATGCTCCTATTTTGAGTACTTGGAATTAGTGGTGAATGGGACCAGTTTACCTCCAAATCATAAACTAGCCTCGTATTCATCCTTCGTCGACACAAGTGACGTGTTGCAAGTTGAAGGACGGTTGTCCAGAGGGGATATATTCATTATTAAATTAAGCATGCAATGATTGATCCTGGAAAGCATCCTATTGCCGAAGTAATCATTTTATTCTACCATAATTAAACACAACATCAGGGCCGGCACATTGCGCTCGGTGCAATTCGTGGTGCTGGGCTTATATCGAGGGTGGCAACAGACGAGTTAGGTAGTATATTTATAATTGCTTTACTTGTAGAAGGTTGTGAGCAGCTTGTCAGATGCAAATCATGACTGGTTTACCGGTGGACATGTTTTCGGCCACGCCTTCATTAGAGAACGTGGGGTGTGACGTGCTGGATCATTGGATGGTGAGAGGTCGGGCTACCAGACGCAACTGCGGCCGAAAGACGTGGGCTGTTATTTTTAAATTGAAGCCGGAGAGCAGTGTACATGGAATTACTGACTTCAATGGATACATCTTCCTTCAATAACGCCTGCAAAAGGTTCACTGCTGTTAAAGAATCTTGTAAACTACTTCGTAAGGATTAAGGACGAAGCATCATTGGTGCCATCAATCAAACTAGCGAACCAGGAAGCTCTGAGGCTGGAAAGAGACTTGCGGCTGCACGTGAGCGATATGAGGGTGATTTCAAAAAGTTTCTCGAAAAAGTACAAAGCTAAAAATCATATGCATAGATTTTGCGCTAGAATGTTCTTCTGCCAACTTGTTATCACCTGTTCTCACTGAAATTTCAAATGAATGTTACAACGCGGCGTCGCCATTTGCAAGGCAGAAAACGCTAAAGCAATATGGCTTCTGCCAAAATCGAGGCGAGGACAAACATTAAATTCGTGGTGCAGCTTGGGTTGAAAAATAGCCAAATCAGTGACTCTCTGAAACAAGTTTATGCTGACAATGTCAACAAGAAATCATCACCCTACAAATGAATTAATCGTTTCAAAAATGAAAGAAATAAGACTGAAGATGATCCCAGCCGTGGCAGGTCATCCACGTCAGTTTCTGTGGTAAACATTCAGAAACGTCAGTTTCTGTGGTGTTGTACGCGTCTTCATTGAAAAAGATAGGCGAATAGCCACTAAATCAGTAGCAAACACACTCAATATTACCATGGGCTCTGCACACACAATTCTAGCGGACAGTTTGGGGCTGAGCGAGCTCTTCGCTCGATGGGTTACTAGGCTGTGGGGCCCAGATCAGCACGAAACAAGGCAGATCTTTCAACAGAAATTTTGAACAAGTGGGATGAGAGCCCTTAAGCTTTTCTGTGGACGATAGTGACCGGAATGAAACATGGCTCTACGAGTTCGTAACCCAGAACAAATCTCTATTGAAGCGCTGGCTGCCCACGGATGGAAGTGGGCCTGTCAAGGTAAAATTTGTGCGTTCAAACGGAAAGGTAACGGGCGCTGTCTTCTAGGATGCAGAGTTGATTTTGCTGGTTGACTTCCTCAAGGACAAATAAAAACAATTACAGCAGCTTAGTTGGAAGCATTTTGAGAAAATTGTTTTTGAAAACCGCAGAAAAAGGCCCTGGGAAGCTGCGTCGGCGCATCTTGTTTCACCTCAGACATAAATGCCCCTTGGCAGCATTTCCCCACTTCTTCTTTGCTGCCAACACAAGACTGTTCAAGGAAGTGAGAAGTGTCAAAAACTGCGTTGAGTTGCAAAGAGACCTCAACAAAATCTACCAATGGGCACGGTCAAACAAAATGGAATTCAACGA
>VOMN01072271.1:0-15633 GCA_014899125.1 Orchestia grillus | reverse complement strand
GAGTTCTCCGAAGTAAGAGCCGCAGCCTGCTGATCAAAATTATACAAATTGTACCTCCGACAAAAACTGTCATTCTATTCAATCGAATGCCTTCCATTTCTATGAATGAATTTGGAACACAGTGACGGGAAATGTTTCAAGTTCCTGTTAAATTCTCCTGTGTGTTACCTAGATATCGCTCTGATAGTTTTGTTTGCTAATAAGTTGAATAAATAGTAGATATCGCTTGGCTGGCAGTCAATAAGCGTAGAACAAATGCCGTTAGGCGGTAACGGCGGCCACACGAAGCCTACAATCCTTAGAATCAACCAATTTCTGCACAATGAGTTCGTTATGAAGAGGGCACAAAGCGCGGATGTTGTGCGTGAGTTGTGTGGCCGAGTTCGGTTATCAAACAACGACATTGTCCCCCAATGAATGGAACAGCTGGACAAATGGTCATTAGCAAAAGATTCCTTTTTAAGTCGCACAGACGTATTCAATTGGAGTCTGTTAGATTTAATTTTCTTTTTTGTGTTGATGTACTTTAAATACACATAGAAAGTAGAACATATATTTTTTTTAAATTTTGACTTCATAAATAGAAGTGTCTGTCATTTTAAAGACTGCGTTTTTTTTCAATTTTTCTCGTTCAGCAAAAGTTGCTGAGTAACTAAAGACAAACTTAATACTTCTTGGAACACAGAATATTGCGCCGACGTGGAGTCGCAAAATTAGCCTCATTGACGCCTCATTTCATGATTGCTATGCTGTAATCTATTTCTACCTTACAAATGAGAATCATTCATGTTATTAAATGCATCGTTCTTCACTAGGTTGTAGTGTAAGATATACGTAATGAACAAGAAGATCTTAGCGAAGGTAACTTTTCCTAAGAGTAGTACATCAAACTCATAAATTTTGTGTAAGCTCCGACTTGTAATGAGGTGAAAGGTTCAGATGGTTATCCATAAGGTCTTGGAATCTCTTATTGAAAGATTTGATTTTCCACACTAAGATTTGTTTTGTTACTCAAGCCATTCACAGCAATGCCCTAGGAGTGATCAGTCAAGCGATTACAGCTCACTAATCCTTGCGGTAAAAACCACTCACTTAAGAGCCACACCATGTATAATAAGTGCTACGCACACAAACGTTGTTTTGTCGATGCTTTTTCGTCACTAAGGCGTTGTGCATACTACCTGACTCCTTCCGTAGCAAAATGCAGCGGTGCTACGCTAGTGAAGCGGCCTCCACACAGAGCAGGCATCCCAAGAAGCAATGTCATCTCCCGTGCTTGCAGAAGAGGCTGCGGCTTGTGGGGTGCTGGTGAGCTGGGATGCTGGTGTGTTGGTGTGCTGGTGTGCGGGGTGCTGGTGAGCTGGTGTGCTGGTGTGCTAGGGTGCTGGTGAGCTGTGGTGCTGGTGTGCTGGAGTTCTGGGGTGCTGGTGTGCGGGTGTTATGGGCTGCAGGGTTGCAGACTAGAGTCAGCAACTCCTCCATTCCACTTTACAAGGTGAACTGACAAACTGAACTGAAAAATGGGATTTGAGGGGAAAGCCCAGGCGGTGATGAGCTCTGCGAGCAGGAGTGGCAGTACGCCTCTTTTGTGCCTAGGAGCTCCCATGATGGCCCAAAAATTACCTACATTCGAATTCGAAAAAATACGAGCTGTTCTGACCTGCGTAGTCAGATATTAGTTTCAAAAAGCCTGACTTTTCCTGGGGAGAAATTTCTGAGGCAACTAAGCTGTTGCTTATGGCAAGCTCATGATTCATCATGGCTTTCGCATATTTTCTTGAATTTAGAATACATTTGCATACTTCAATCGGAGATATGATTGAGTGTAATTCATGATTTAAATTTTTAAAATGAATCGTGGATAAAATTTTGCATAAATATATTTTTTAAGGCATAGAATCTATGTACAGAAGCGTCCAAACTTGTACATAATGTATTGGAGTTATGTTTCACAATTAAGGCGAGTTGATGGTACTAGGCACACTATGGTAAGCCGTGGCAAAAGAACTTTTATGTGTTGTGTGATATAAAAATTGTCAAGGTTAAGGCGGTTATCATGAATTGTATCCCTCGGAGAGCCCTAGCTGAACAGCCTCGCCGCAGTTTCTCGATGCCCTCGCCTGCTGCCACTCAGCTTTCTCTCTCGCTGGCCGAGAGGACATGGCCTTGATCTCCAAACTTACGTCGCAAACTGAGAACTTAGAATGTGCACTACGTTGGAGGACGCGTGCATATAATGTTCATGTATCGTCTTAGAGTTGAACGAGGCCACGGGCTTCTTTAAAATTCTTCACAGAGGATGACAATAAGCAGTGTAATTAACTATACATATCTGGCAGATGTTAAAGTGTGGAAGTAATTAACTTATTTCTCCGCCGCACAGACAGGAGTTTTCCCGTTGACCTGAAGGGTAAAGGCGCAGCGTGTCGCTCGAGCGACCTACTTGTGTGCAGTGAAGGGTTCTCTTCCTCAGCTGGCTGAACAATTTCTTCATTTGAAACAATTTAAAACAATTTATTATCACAAGTGTTGTATCATTTAAAGATATTACAAGCCTGGATTTCTCATACTGTTATAATGGACATTTTTTTTATACATATCTACTTGAGGCCCGAATAAGTTCTGTGACTTCTAGGACATCCTACAGGACCTTATGCTAAGCGTACATATAGCGTTCATCAAACAAGGTAGTGGCAACTAGTAAGTCTTGCCCTTCGAATGAGACTGAAAGCAGGGAATGACATGACTCAGGAGCACCATCTTCTGAAAGTCGTATAGTTATGTTTTACAGTGGCCTCAATGGATGAACACGTACGTGAAATTTGTAATGAAGTGCTGTTGTTTACGCTTTCTTGATGTCTACCTCTTTGTTAAAACGGAGAGACAGGTTGAGTCACCATTATCCTTACCTGTGCAAGGCGTGTGGGGCTTCTGGTTGAAACAGGGGGAGAACTTGCGATTCTTGATATAAAGTTTAAGAAATAATTTTGTTCCTATTACTGGGCTCCGTGGCGTACCGGTAGCGTGATGTCCTCGTAACCAAAAAGGCCTGGGATCGAATTTTGGCTCAGTAGAGGAATTTTCACGTAATCAGGGAGTACTTCCCTTGGAAAAGGAAGTTTAAACCACACATTCATCACATCCCTCTCCACACCAGTCGTTATAAGGCATTGAAAACCCAACGGCAAAAAGTGTTGGAATTAATAAATGTTCTGTTACACACTGTTGTTGCTGCTGCTGCCGCTCTGGGACGCACTTTCGCCGCATCTCCAACTACTGCGCCGATTTTGAAAAATTCCTTAAACGGTCCTTTCAAAAAATAGAACTTTTGTCAGTTCGAAATCTTGAAAAAAATGAAAAAACTGAAGAGTGTATAAAAAATTGTTAAATTAATCGCCCACTACCAACAGATGATCGTCATCTTGGTTTCCGCAAAATTTCTTTGAACATCAATTTTTTCACTCTGACCTCATTCCAACTCGAGTTTTCCGCGTTTGCAGTAAACCATTAATTTGATTTCATTCGAAAAAAATGGAAAACGAAATGGAAAATGGTTCGCACTAAAATATGCTTGTAGGTTTCGCTCGGGGACAACAGGAAGAAGAAATGTTTCTGCGTCACGGGAACTCTTAAAATTCCACTTCGATGGAAGTAGGAGAACCATCTTTTCCGGAAGCTTCCTGAGGTAAAATGGGTTGATTTTATTTGCTCTTAGTCTCCTCCCTAGTAATATGGGTCTTCTACTTTAATCTCCCCCCAGGGGTCATATGATAGGCCATAGGCAATAGGGTTACATTTGTTTGTCTTCAGTGTCCTCAGGAGGACACTGTTAGGCTACCTCAGCTTTAGCTAGGACTTCGGGAGTTCTATCTTTCATGCTCACTTTGCTTTTTTCCATTTCCATGCCTTCTTCGCTAATTCTTCTGCATCTTTTCTTCCTCTTCCTTCTTAACTTGCTGTTTCTATGCTCAGAGGGTCTTGTGTGGGCGCACACCTTGTGCGTAGATTCCCTTTTCTCCGAAGTTCACACAATAATAAATAGTCCCTTCTCTTTCGGTGCGAGATGGTCTGAGTTACTGAAGCACTGCTATTCATACTGCTACTGCTATTGCTACATTTTATTTTCATCAATCTGGGAACTTCATATCTGTAGTCCTTTGTGATGTAGCGACTTGTCTTCTTCCTTTGGTTCTGAGTGTAAGTTAACAGCATGCTCTCTTGTGAAACATTTTTCCTTCCAGCCATAAGATAAGTTTATCAGAATCAAAATCGTTCATTGATTTTCAGATGCGCCACGAACATGATGCTTAGCTACCGATCGTGAGTCCCCACTAACGCACTTGTTTGTTCGTATTCGAATGTCATGTTGCGCGAAACTGCTTCTTTTTCTAGGATAGCACTGTAATGCCTGGCTGAAAGGAAAAATACAAACTAAACAAAGAATTGTTAACACTAAATTTCAGTTCAGGGTTGATATTTTAGGTAGCAAATGGTAACATTTTTCAGACGTTTTTACGCTTTCTTATCTTTTAATATATCTCTAGAAGGGTAATCGTTAATTTCTGGTTCATACGAGCCTAGGAAGAAAATTTTTGTTTCCATCTAAATGTCACCAAAACGATGCACTCTTTGATTGGATAAGAGTTGGGGTACACCCTTGTACGCTGGTGCATTGCGCCCCTCACTAGCTGCCAGCCAGGGTGTAGTAGGGTTGCACTCGTGTACCTCGTCACGTCTAACACGTCATCACCCTTCACCACGTCACGTGCTGCTGTAACTACCTCCTCTGGGACCAGTTCCTCTGATGTAGCCTCCCACGATAGGTGAACCACACCGCTTCCTCTCCCTGTGGGTTGGTGTAGCTCACCACATTCGAACACTTGATCTTCGTACTGAGATGTGAGGCGCCGGCGCACGACCGGTGCAATCGGCCCGTTACTCGTGATGGGACCGCCGCACTTCCGCCGCTGGGCCTCGGCCCCTTCCTTCCGTGCCTCATGCAAAGGGTAGGAGGGGAGGGGGTGTGAGTGCTACTGCTTGACGTAACCTTCTGTGCACCCCACGCACCTCAATTGCGCACTGCTGCGTCTGTTGCAACCAGGAGTTGTCAGTTAAGATGTAAGTATTATGTCCAAATTGAACGTTGCAGTAAATAATGTTTAGAAATGCTTCTGAGAGTGAAGTTGCTCATTACTTTTCAAGAACTATTTTCAGCTGCGTGACTCTAGTACTGGGCTTGTTGGTTCATTTGTGTAATGAAGCTCTCAAAAATGGCGGCCAATTAAATCATACAGCGATGTAATTACACAATTTGAAGTACAAGTAGTTTGCTATCTGCTCCCAAGTTCAAAATCGAACAGAGATTATAATCCTTCAGTAACTATGTAACTGGTAAGAAAACTTCGGAGTGATTTCAATTTTGAGCGATTTGTTCTAAAAGTGATGAAATTCGAACAGTTTTTTCAAGCCGAAGACAGACATAATATAATTCCAATTGGTAATACAAGAGTGGTGCACAAATGGCTGTTAAAATCGCACTGAGCTAATTTCCTCCTACGTTTTTTCAATACGTGCCAACACACCACATTCGTAAGTTTTTAGCAACCACAGCCACTAAAACATGCAATTACAACAATACACTTGCACTAATTCAAAATTATGTAAGTATTATACAGAGGGTACGAAATCAATATACCAGAATTAAATGTAGGTGGAATGTATTGTGTATAGTGAGGCGCTAAATGCACAGAGCTGGGGCAGCGCTGGGCGCTGGTGGCCTCAGCTGTGTTGTGTGCAGTGAGGCGCTAAATGCACGGAGCTGGGGCGGCGCTGGGCGCTGTTGGCCTCGGCTGAATTTTTCCCTTGGTAATTTTTGACAATGAATAAAAGCAAATATATACATAAATATATCTATATGTATGTATATTTACTTGTGCATAACAACATAACAAAATTAGTTAAAAATTAATTCAATCAATGGCAGCTGAAGTAATGTGTAATGACGCACGAGAAGTCACGGTTAGTTATGATGACTTGTAACAGTTATGAACAAAATTAAATTATAGACTTGAACTACACATTATGTTTCCGAATAGTTCAAAGATGAAAATCGTCACAAATATCAACATAGGTTTATTTATACCTCTCATTTCACTACACATAAAATTGAGACTTATTTGTCGTGGATAACAGTTTGTAAAAATGAACAGCGTTGACTTCCGTCTCAATCTTCTCTTGCCGAAGAAATTAAAGAATACAAAAAAATTTGCACTGACACGTACGGACCATACACAGATGAAAATTCAGAAGTAATATGTAGTACTAAATGAGTCGCAATAAGTTAGTATTATGTGGATTCCCTAAAGCAAGTTGTGGCAGCATACAATGTCATCTACTAGAGCAACTGATCATCAACTAAAAAACAACCCCAAGTTTTGTACATGAAATTTATAGTAATGTCTAAAATGCATCAAAAGTAAATGTGAAACCTCTCACATAATTAGACATGCGGACAATTGAGATCCAAAGAGGGTTGAACAAATCATTAAGCTATACGTTCAAAGACTATTCTATGATGATAATCAAAAAGTGTGATTTGTCATCATAAAATTAGTTCACAATAATGTTTGCACAATAACACTGGATTTACTGAAACAAACACCTGTTCTCTACCCTTTCAGTAAATTTGTACAACAAAAATTTAGCACACAAAGGGGTGCACAGAATGAAGTTCACGTTTACATGCTCTTACTTCATGGCCAAAGATATGTGAGTCATACATGGAAATAATATGTACCTCCCGGCAAACGTTCCACAACATGGGGGATGGTGTCGTCACTGTGATATAGAATATTTTACACTGTTATATAATCGAGGATTAAGATACACGGTAATAATTGGATGTTCATATAGTATTTTAAACATTACCGCACTTAACGGTCTGTCGGTATAGGAACTCACTTTTTGTTAAAACTGTTGAGCACTTCCCGGATTCACTGTTTTGCCTAGAGTGATTTTGAACTCTGCGCATGCACGCTCTCAGCGTTGCCACTCGGAAGGCGTGGGGTGTGCTCTAGATTGTGAGCTGCAAAGTGTGCGACGCCAGGTTATATTTATATTAAAAATTCGTGGTACATGGATGACCACGACAAATATATATCACAACACGTGGCATATTGGTACATATGGGATGATACTAGAAGAAAGTGATTACAAGTGGGTACACGTCAAATATCTTTTGCAAATAGGTAATTGCTTCGTAATTAGTACACGTTCATCAAAAATATTAACATACTAGTATCTGGTAGAAGCAGATATGGACTTATTCTTTATTATCGTAACGCTAGCTATCGCCCAAAAGTGCGGGACCGATCGCAAGCCGTCCTTGTTTCAGGTAGGTAGGGATGGAAGCGGCTCAAAAGCGATAGCTGATTACAGTCTCGTTTACGATACTCTAGTGCCTGATTGTCTCTATGACACTAATGGGACAAGTATTTATTTCATTCCTTTTCTAAGTACGTTCAACTTTACATCGTCGTTTACTTTTTGTTCTGAGATAAAGGAGGTTGTGCCCGGTGTGGAAGTCCGCATCAGGGTTACGTTGGCTGGGCTTCATTAGGCCGTTCCATTCAGGATTTTACCTTCGGCTGGACGTGTTGGACGCAAGACTAGGTTTGAATAAAAGTATCTACCCACGTACACATATATATGGATATACTTATATGCATTATGCAATCAATTAGCTCCGAAAGTTGTCGATTTTTGAGATATGGAAGTCATTTTTGATTTGATCACCTTGTGGAAAAATGTCGTCTCTGATTTTCGTTTTATAGTTAAGGTTTTCATTGTCGTTTCCACTTCGGATACGAGCTCACAATGGCGACACAGCGCCCCGTCTGCGCGTGCAGGACTTGCATGAAGTCGAGGGAAGCGAACTCCGGGCGGAGGCCGTGCCACACCCACAGGCGCGCTTCCCCAAGCTCTGCANGTCGGGTGCGGCTGCGAAGTCTACGTGTGGGACCTGTTGCCTGTTGCTGTAGACCGCATCACTTTTTCTGCGATTCCGGGTGCGTGTTGACACGTGTATCGCGTCAACAAGTTCACATGTATTTCTGAACGTGTTTGTGATTCGTATTTGTAAGGAAAAAAATTCGCTGTGAATTTAAATGAATCTAAATTGTAATAAAAGAGGATAGTGATATTTCTCGGTATCAAATGAACGCTAAAAATTCGAGTTTGTAGCTGATATCCGAGTTTAATGTATTTACCTTACTAAGTCTCATTCATCTCAGATCACTCAATTCGGCTTTTTTCCAAATTTTGCAAAGTTATTCCCTTGGCATAACTGTGTGTCGCTATGTTGGCTCATTTTGCAACAGTCCACTTACATCGCTGCAAAGCCCTCAGATCTGGTCTGAATGGAGGTCAGGAGCTGTCGGCGGAGGAGGATAAAAAATCTTTCTATTCTCTGGCTCACGTGTGCCTTCTTCGCCTCATAATATGTCGTTGATTCTTTGACCAGCGCATATTCGAAAAGAGTCTACGTTCCATAAGTTTATGACTAATACAATTTATTTCCTAAGATTATTGACAAAACCGATTTCTGAAATGTGGAAGCACTTGTCCAAATTTTCATTGTCTTGGAGCGATAAAACTGGGCCTTACTTTCCAGTACGGCCAACCGCGGCACCGACGATCCCTTTGTTTGCTTGCCGAGGGCCTGTTATTGCTGAAGGATTGGATCATTTCAGGCTCTGCAGGCGCGACGCATTGCTGCCACAATTACGATAAAGCAAAGGCTGTTTTTTGACAATTCCGCTCTGATAAATCAAATGTTAAATTTTACTACGTGAAAAATTATCTTATAAGTAAGACCTGCTTTTTCATGTCTTTTCTTATCATCAGAGACATTTCTCACTGACTGCATATCTCTACTTTTAATTTTCTTAGAATTAGCATTTTGATCACCATGTGTTCTCAGTAGCCTCTCAGTACTTTCGATCGCCCGAGTTTTTATTTCCGCAAGGTTTTGTCGATAGCTTCGTGCCCGGATCCATTCCAAAGCTGACGACACCCTCCCTCACGCTGATGAACAGCGTTCTGGCTTTTGAGGCTAAATTTTTTCACAAGTCCATTAACCAATAATTTAAAAAATCATTCTTCGAATGAACAATTCTATGATGTACGTGAGTTAAGAAAAAGATCGATGTTCAAACAATAACATTGACCGGCCTAAAATGTAGGCACATGTTAATAAATTATATGTTTAGATTAACTCCATCAAAATGATATGTTAACATTCACTTCATTTTAAACGAGCGTTGAAGATTAAGGTCATGAAATGAGAAACGTTTAAACGAATGAGTGCAATAACAAGCAGCTACAAGTATAATAATTGAAATTTGACAATTTCATGAATTAATAATATGAATACTTACTGTGCATACGGTTGCAAATTATCGGAAAAGTAATCAAGAATGTTCGTTTTCTGTTTCATTCAACACAAACATTCCGTACGATCGGCTTCCAAGATGTATCAAAGACTTTCATACGTGTTGTCCTAACCCTGACTGACCTCCTTGGGCCTCTTGACGCCCACCGAAAGCCACTGTTGGAAGCAACAGGCAAAAGTCTACGCAATGTAGGACGTGCGGCTTACCGCAATTTCAGAGCAGGTGCGCTCCTTCTGTCGATGACCTGCTCACGGCGATACGCAGGAGCGATCGCAGTTCTTCCCTGTGCTGCAGTGATCGCACTCTGACAATGCACTCCGCGCAACCATTGAGTTGCGATTAGTGATCCCACCGTCATCTGTAAGGGCTGATTCTTGGCAGTGTTTGGTCGACCATTGTCTTACGTCAAAATTAGAGTAGATCTGCACATTGCTTAGGAGAGCAACGGAAATGTCAGTTCAATGACAATATATAGCAAAAATTGGTTTCATGGCTTAGTTCTGCTCGCACATGTTTGAGTTGTTACTCCAGGCGATTTTATTGCTCGTGTGAAGTGCTTCATTGCGCTATTTCCACTTGAAGCAAAGTTAATTTTCTCGATGATACAAAAGCTATCTTCATTTTAGATTTCTTACATCGGCTAACTGCGCACTAACACACAACATGCGTTTGGAAATAATAAAACAAAGTTACTCTGTACACAATGTTTTGTTTCTAGACAGTCTTGAAAGCATCCAAGTTTTCTTGGTAGAGGTGAGAAGCTTCGCTTCACTTCACCGGAAGGCACGCGCAATCTGGACGATGAGAATGAGCATTCCACTTGCTCAGTCCATGATGTATGAGCTATAAAGTATGCTACTTTTATCACGTCGTACTTGGAATAAGCTTTATTTAAAACGTCTCAACCAACCATCATTATTATTGGTGTGGAAATGGTATGTCTTGTTTTCAACGATACTTCAGTCGTATTTTTCAAATTATTCAGATGAAAACAGCTAGGAAAAGCGCCTACTTCATTGTGGAAGTAGGCGCACTTGCTATACATAAAGTCCCATTATCTACAACAATTGGGAGCGTTCGCACCGCTGCGCCTCAGAGAACTCGTTGACTGGAGAACCAATTAAGCAACGCGCAGAATTCAAAGCCAAGTGTTGGAAGTAATTATTGTTCTTGTTCTCGCCTGCCGCAACGCTGCCCGCCGTCTCCCTGCTCAGCTCGCCCCGCATTCCTTGGGAATTGAGGGAGCTCATATTACACCAGAACTTGAATCTGTTACTTCCGCAGACTTCCAGTTTCGATTAGTACATTGTTCTTGGATTGAACGGTGATGCAGACTGACGTTATTTACCTAATATGTGTTCAATTACATTTATTTTATTTGTAGTCTTTGTAAAGTTTTTCTTCAAAAACTTATGATCTAAGGAATTATTTGTATTATAGTTTAATTGAAAACATGCATAGATCAAAAATGCGCAGCAAATACAAGTTCTGATTTTGTCTTTAATGATGAACTTTCCCCATCATAGACTAATGGAAGTATGATGTGCAAAAAAAGTAACTACGCCTCTTTATTGATGCTTGCAGTTTTCCAAGTAATTTGTCTACTATATCCACCCCTTCATTCGAAATCATTACTTCAAGGTTTTATTAGCATTTGGTCAACTCCAACAATTATCAATCATGAGCTCTATTCGTTTAACAGAATAGGGCAAAACTAGCTATTTTATGGATTATTTTAGTGTACGAGCTGTGATATGTTAATCAATTTTACTAGGTATTCAGCCATAATCAAAAGCAAAGAAAAAATATATTGATCGTCATTTGTTGATTTCAATTTCAGTAAATGTGTGTAGAAATGCGATAAAATATGTACTTTAAGCCCTAATTCACATTATCTTTCAAATATATGTCTATCATACATCTCTTGATTATTTCTTTTTTTTTGTTGATACTCTAAAGCGAAGGTCGAAAAGACTTCCTTGTAGAGGATTTGTCGGACAATTCTTATGAAAAGATGGAACTGCCTTAATGTAGTGTTCCATTTTCCATCATTTATTTCAGGATTGACGACTTATTCTTAGTAGGATTCAGCTCCGAAGAATACCGAGGAGGACAGTCAAAGTGTTATCTGTAAACATGAATGGCTTTGAGAAACATATTGTCTTGGTTAAGTAAGTTGGGGCATAATCGTGTGTAAACACTGTCTGACCATCACACTATCGAGCGGTCATCAGAGTAAAGCAAGAATTCGTATTGAAGAAATTAATGCAAGGATGGAGATGGCATAATGACTCAATGAGGAAACCAAAGTAGGCCAACAATTTTGTGGTCAGTCGTTCTAACCTACATCATGATGTCTACGCTGTCTAGCTGACGCTTCAAACTTTTTGTTGGCCTATTCATTAGTCCAATCGTTAATTTCATCGAGTGTCAATCAGCATTCATACGTGAAAGAACAATTGTTACGTTTACGAGCAGCTTCACGTACTGGACACTAATTCTAAACAATCGCATTTTATGTGGCGTCAATGGTACCAATTTTAAAACATGAAGCCCTTGTTAGAGAGACTTCTTTCCATTGATCTGTCACGGATTACTTGTCATTTTTTCGACAGTCGAGAGGGGCAAATGCTTTCTTACTTTTTATCTAGAATTTCCAAACAGTTCTTCCTTTTGCTTAGATGGAACCTGTTTCGTGAGAGGCTTCATGATTATATGACCCCTAATTTTTGAGTCATTTCATCATCATGAGTTACTTTTATTGTCTCTAAAATTATTATCATCTTTTCGGTTACATTTTGTTAGAGATACTCGATTTTTTGCTTATTACAAAGTAAAATTAACTGCGTGTTCCAAGTATCAGGTTGGTGTAATAGCTGTTGCCGATTTAGAAGAGGAGAATTCAAAATTACTTATTTTGATATTATGTCTACTTCTATTGCTGACTTATAATATCATGAATAATTTATACCTCTTTCTTTCAGACTATTATGGAATCATTCATATTTTGCTCCATTATTTTCACCCATGTTCAACCCAACTAAAAAACATATCAGACATACTTTACTCTACGAGTTTCATAAAGGTTCCAGTGCAAGTGCTGCAACACAAAATGTTCAACGTGCATATTGAAATGATGCTGTGAAGAGGAGGATTTGTTGATGAAGGTTTTCTCGGTTTCGTAAAATGAATTTCAACCTGAAAAACGGAGCTAGGGGTGGTCGCACAGAAAAAACTTGATTTGGAGTTGTTGGAAGCTGCTGTTACTGAAAATTCGAGAGTAACTTCGACGGAACTGGCTAACCAGTTTGATGTAACCCATACAACCGTGGTACTCCAACTGAAACAAATGGGAAAAGTTTCAGTATTCGGAAAATGGGTTCCGTACGAACTGTCCCCTAAGAACCCGTGCCAACGTGCTTTATGTGGCGAATCTTTTCTTTTACGACACCGTCAGACTCCATTTTTTTGGTAGACTAGTCACAGTGGAGGAGAAATGGATTCTTTACCATAACGTTAAGCCCCTGCGATCGTGGATAAATCGGCGAGAAAGACCAGTTCAACAACCATGAGGAGGACTCCATCCCAAAAAGATCATGTAGAGCATATGGTGTGATATTGAAGGGATCATCCACTAAGAAATTTTAGAGAATAATGAAACCATCACTGCTAACCTCTATTGTGATCAAATTCGTCGTTTCAAAGCTGCTTTGATTTAAAAGCGCCCCTCTCTAGTCAACAGAAAGAGAGTCATCTTCCACCATGCTCGCCCACACATAGCGCGACAGACCAAAGCTCTCCTGGAAGAACTTTAATGCGAGATTTTACATCATCCATCCTATTTTCCCTACCTCGCCGCTTCTCATTATCACTTATTTCGAGGATTACAGAAAAATAGCCTTAGGCTGACATCACGGGAAGAGATTAAAATTGAGTTAGATTCATATTTTGCATCAAAACCTAAAAATTTTACAGGTGAGGCATGTATAAACTAGTTGACAGATGGAATCAGGTCATAGAAGCTCATGGATGTTATTGTTATGAAAAAATTATTTCAAAATAAGCTTTTCATTCTAAAAATTTAGTTTACAAATCGGCAAAAACTTTTGCACCAACCTGATATTTTGTGACCATTTGTGTGATGAAGTGAAACTGACGACTGCGTTGCTATCACTTATTCCGCGACAAGGTTTCACTTTTTGACCCTTTGTTTCTAACCAGGCCTGTGGAGACTGTTGAACGTTATAATTATCCCGTGCAGAAATTTAAGGAGATCTTGAGCATTCCAAGACTTCATTTTGCTCAAATTGAACGTTGGGGATACTTTAGAAGGATAGAATATACCAATAAAATGAAAACAATAGGTTCGGAGTTTGATTTCAGCAAAGGGGCTCCATTACGGGATGCTCAGTAGCTTACCCCTTCAGTCAGCTGTGCTTCTCACCTGCGAGTGCGCGTTCAAGGCTCTGGATTTTGACTGCCATCATGGGTCTGAACTGCGTGTCTAACGGCACTCGTCAGATATTTTGTCAATGTCTGCATACTTTGGAAGAACAACGTACTTTAAGTAGCATTGCTAGTTCCAACCTGTGCAATTGGTTAGGAGATTAATGCATGAGTAAATTATGAATTTTGATACCACAGAGTTACCTGTATAGCGTAGCGGCAGGGCTAAGGAAATGATAGAAATTATAAAATGATATATTTACGCACAATTCTAAAGTAGAATATAAAGGGGGAATTAGTATTGTGGCGGCTAACGGTCGTGGTATGCGAAGTGTTCCGCGTAACTTGTTCTCGTGACCCCCAAGGAAATCCAGCGTCCCCCGCTCCCCCTCCCAAGCACTGACCCCATTACCTGTCTTTTGTGAGCGCATGTCCGTGTTCGTTCTGTCTTTTATTTCTTAAATAGCAGCGCAGGCAATTGGTGTGCGCGGTTCTGCGAGTCGTGTGTGCCGCAACATAAGCTGTTATTTTACTGCCGTAATTGGTTTGATTGCTGTGCTAATGAGAGTCGTGTGAAGAAGAGCAAATATGAACTCAAACAATAATGTTGAGCTACTTTTGGCTTTAAACTGGGAATAGACAGAAAAATAGACCAGGTTATAGAGAACAACATGAAATATTCTGACAATTTCAATAAGAAGAACGTGCTCCAATTAAGGAATTTTAATCACATTTCTTTCTCGATTATCTATAGGTTTTCTTTCCGTACATTTACTTCATGTGTAATCTTTTCTCACAACTGGTTGATGTTTTCTGCAGAAGTAGAGCACATTTCATTTTTTGAATAACCTCACAGAAAAGATCACAAGGAGTTAGATCGGGGGATTTTCAAGGCTACTCGATATTATGATTCAAAGATACAATGCGAAGCGAAAAAGCTCTCCCAGCCTGTTGCTGACAATGCGCCGACGATGAGCAGGGTGGCCTTCAAAAGCAAACTGCCTTGAAACCACCATATTCTATTTTATCAATAGCCGCAAGTGTTTTGGAGGGCAGTGATTATCCTTTCGTCGTTCATATTCGAGTAAATATTTCCAGTCAAGCTTTCGTCTTAAAAAAACTGGTTAATGAGATAGCTGTTCCAGCTCATTCCAAGTCAAAGGGAGAGTTTCTCCAGACAGATATTGGTATCGGAGTTGAATCGCGGTGGATTGTTTTGTGGCGCCTGTTGTTAGATATTGTCTCTGGTGTTAACTGGTAAGGGCGATTCGTGACAAAATTGAAGCGGATAAATTTTTTAGAAATTGTATAAGAAATGCTAAAAATCTTGTAAAATCTTATAAATTTAACTTGTATCATAGATATATGAAGAAATTTTTCATCTCTACCTTTCAATTATTTCCTATTTTGAAGGCACTTTAATCATTTTTGTTTTCGTTCACCTTTAATTGTAAATAATTTCGACACCCTAGCTCGAAGGCCTTTGAGAGTCCACTGAAAACATGGGTGAATTAATACCTTACCAGGAAATCATATGAAAATTATAACATTGATAGAAAAATGGTTGCTCTGGTAACTAGTTTTTTCAAATCCTAATAAGTGAAAGTTTTCGTGTAATTTCGAACCATATTTTAGTACTCTTTTTGTGGGACGCCCGGTATATTCCTATAAATTATAGGACACTTTTTGTGGGACTATAGAAAACAAAATCCAGTAGAGGGGGATAAAAATTAAT
>VOMN01072270.1:0-15462 GCA_014899125.1 Orchestia grillus | reverse complement strand
GTGGGTGCCGTACCCCAGCTTGTGAAGTGGGTGTTGCTGAGTGGGTGCGGGGCTCGCTCGTGTGACGTCACGAGTTCGGGGATTTCCAGCTCTAAAGCTGCATACGACATTTACAGCTCGGCGTGTGCAGGTTGCCTCCAAGCTGCACCTACGGCTGTATTTCAAGTTGCATTCTCAGCTGCTTCCTTCTAACTCCGTTATACCATCTCAGATATTATATAACTGTTATTCGTTCCGACAGCTGTTTCGATATCACAATCGTTATGCAGATGTTAATTGTTCTTGTATAACATCCGCCTATTTTTGCCAACTTTTGAATATTAGAACTGGTTTTAATATCCTGGCCCGTTGTTTTTTTCTCACTTTTGTATCGTAACTGCATATTCAATGTCGTAGTGACGTAGCGGAATATCATTGGAGCGATTCTTGTACTGCGTCACTCCATATGCGTATATTATTTGGCCTCGTATTGAAATTATTGTCATTGGAACTAAATTCATATTTTTCCAAGCGTTCTGAATCTTATCCCGTGCTAAAAATGAATGGTAAAACAAAAGTAATCTTTTCATTCAGTAAGTTATCGAAGCTGATAACAAGTTTTCTTAAAGGAAAGGGTGAAGTAAGGGGCTCGAATTTTCTGATCAGCAGTCGTGGTTTGTGGATACAGCATGGCCATTCATTATATTTAGTCTCTCAGCACGCCGGAAGAACTCTTCTCTTGAATTGTATCTTGGGGACGGAACCTTTTTGTTTGACGAAATAGGTGAAATATCTTTCTCCCATGACTGATATTTGGTGAAGTATCTTTTCCCATGACTGATGTTTCAATGAGTAAGAGATGAACAGCGACCCCTAAGAACTGTGTGTCAGCAGTGATGGACAAGCGTGTACATTGA
Source organism: Orchestia grillus (assembly GCA_014899125.1). Classification (NCBI taxonomy): domain Eukaryota; kingdom Metazoa; phylum Arthropoda; class Malacostraca; order Amphipoda; family Talitridae; genus Orchestia; species Orchestia grillus. Next base: position 14,566 of record VOMN01072270.1, on the reverse strand, counting down.
GGGGATTCTGGCTACCTGTTTTCTCTATTTACTTCAAAGGGTTTTAAAGAAAACATATTTTTAAGGATTTTTAAGTTAAAAGATCAAGTTGAGGCTTCAGTGCCATGACAGGCCGGTGTGTCTACCGCGCAGTGAGCTCAACTTGCACGGATCGTAAAAAGTTTAGTGAGGTCCGATTTCAAAGAAACTTGTTTCTGCGGAACAAAATCATTGAGAACTTTCTGAGATGGGCTTATAAAATCCGCTTGATTTTTAAAAGAAACTTGATATGCATGCCATAGATAGCTAGCAGAGTTGGTTGGTTTAGGTATCGTGGAGGAACTTGACATCTAAGTTTGAAAAAACTTAGCATGGCAAAACTGCTGACTCTGAAGCCAAGTTGGTATCACGGCGAACTGAACTGCAGATGAGAACTGTACCACGCGAAGTACCTTCTGCATTCTACTACAGTGAGGTACATCATTGATATCTCTGCCATGATGGCATAGCTCTTGAATTACTCTACAGTAAGATATTTCCTGAAGCTCCACATGTACCACAGCGAAGTACCGCGAAAACTGCACCAAATTGAAGTACCCGAGGAGTTGAAGGCAATCCAGAAACTCGTGAAGGCAGTGAGATTGCATGGCTCACAGGTGGGGTCATCACCATGCATGGTCATAAAATTGAGAGTTTCTCAGGAGCTTGAAAGGCAGTCGAAAAATCACCTGCCTGTCCTGATACAGCACAGCAAAATTGTACGCTGGAATTTTACTTTACTGACAGATAGTAATGATGGTGATGGAGAAGAAAGGTCGTTCATAAAATTAATGGAAGATGAATTGATCGTGATTACTGGTGTCTCAGAAGTGTTCGAGGTGATTTTTGCAAATAAAGCCACAATTAAATTATTCGACTTATTGAGGAAGAATAAGCGCAAAGGGATCGTTGACAATGAAAGATAATTAACGTGAAAGAATACTTTCACGATGGTGTGACTGGTGTGTTAGAATTGAGTCTATCCAATGCCTGAACAATAAGCAAAGATGAATTCTGGAACTCGAAGAGTGCACCGTCTCAGAATTCGAGTAGGGAAACTCTTGTACAGTTGAAAGTGCTGCATGTGCGTCGTGGAGAACCCCCGGCAGATGTACTCAGTCTGTAAGCATTCATTTATTCAAAACAACTTTACATTTGACTAGTTGGCGCCTTGCATATCGCATCAAATTTTGTGACAACGCAAATTTCGATGTAGTAAAATGATAGGAATTCCAAACGAACCCATTTCCAAGCTAGCAACGTCCATTTGGCTTTACTGTTTGTTGTTTCATTTTTATGATGGAGTGATGCACGTACTTACTCTACCTAGTTTCAACCTTCTGAAAATTAATCTTATTTACACCGCATGACAGTTCCCTTGCTTTCTTGATTAGTTCGCAAACTGGACTTGAGCCTGGACGACCATCAGGTTCGTGACAATGAAGAACGTTTGCAGAGTCGACAACACTTAACCAGTTTTTCCCATGCGTCAGACATTGACTGCCAGGAAATGTTACCGGGTCACCTAAACTCGGCAGCGACTCCCTGCCTACGCCGCGCAGTCCGGTTTCCGCGAATTCAAACGCGCCTCACTCCGAGAGTCGGCACCGGCACAAACATGGCCGCTCGCACAGCTCGTGGGCACGGAATTTCGACTGCGTCATCTGTGAAAGTAACGGGAGGTTGGGCTGTTGCTCGTCGTGCCGGAAATAGGCGGAAAGTCTCTCGGACTCCGATGTGAGTGTCAGCGATTCGCAGAGCCGCTGTCATCGCTGCACATGACGTCATTTCAGTTGGAGATGACTACGTTCTTTTAACGTCAGGTAAGTACTTGCTGATAATTGTCAAGTTCAACACCAAGCTTCTCTATTCATTTGAAATTGAGGTAGTGTATTAATCTCTATAGATGATAGAATATTCCCCTGGCGGAGTTACGTTCTTGTGCAGAAAGCCTTTTAAATATCAATAATATCATCATCTATGTCGTTGTGTTAGTGGAGTATTTCTTTCGGGTTCGACAGAGTAACGGTATTTGTCTGAGTGAACAACGTGTGGTTGGTTCAGGCAGGAAGGTTCTCATTATATCATCACCGTTTTGCGGTGCCTATTCCTATAATCCGCTATGAGAACTGACAATCATACTTCGGCTGGTTGCCTTTGGCAACTCCACTTAGAGGTATTTCCTCAGTCGAGGTTTTCAGGGTCAAGTCCAACGATGGGACGATGGGAGAGGTCCATCTACGAGCCAAACGAATGGTGCCTTCCGAGAACTGGTCGCTGTCATCGAGGTAGCGAAACATTCCTTACGAGACGCCGTGTCTACGATGTTTTCCTAATTTTACAGTACTTTCAAATCACGTAGAATCTTTGAGGTAAATAAGTTTTTTATGAAGTCGTCGTATGGAAAAAGTTTGAGTCATTCTTAGTGACCGTGAAGCTAATATGTGAATCGTTTGACTTTGAGCTCCACGTAATAGTGTGGAAAAATAGTTCCAAGATCTTTTTGTAATGCTATTTTTCGTGAGCGAACCCTGCGTCTCGGGAAGCCGACCATTTCCTCGAGTTCATCACTTGTATTCTCGTCTAATTCATCCTCTAATTCCAAGTCTTGTCCATTAGCTCCGTCCTAATCTTTCAACACTCGTCATGCACGTGGATTTACCAAACGTGTCTGTCAGCATTGTATTGATGAAGTTCCTACTTAGTAGGCGCCAGATGAATGTACGATGGTTAGAAGTATGATAGGTGAGCTTCGTTTCATGCAATTGTATCTGTAGGTAATATATTAATTCTTCAATATTTGGGTGTAAACCAATTTGTTGGTCAATGTTAAGAGTCTCAAAATAGAACGCAATGTCGACCATTATATTCACCGGATAAGAAATAATAACGAAGAGGACATCAGGCTGTTGATTTATAATAGAATTTAATCATAAATATGACTTTATTGTTTCAATGTGTGCCACCAATTCTCAGTTCAAAACGTTCTCTGATATAGATTGGACGTAGTATTCAATCCTATATGTATAATACTCTCAGTAATTATGATGTATTGGAGTACAATGCAACAAATGTTGAACTCGTTAACCTGACGGTCATGTTGTGACTGGCGAGTCTTTGCGCATATTAGCTTGGGGTCGAATTGAGATGAAAGGGTCGAATGTTGTTTGTCTCGCTTCCATCGTATTCTTATTGCCTGGCACATTGGCAATTAGAACACACTATTAGATTATAAGAGAGTACCTTCAGTGGAAGTTTTGTTTGCTCTTTTTAACGCTAGGTTGCTTCACTGTCTTGGTTTGCCAAAATGTTATCAATGCAGCCAAACTTTTTTGCCTTATATTACATGAAATCTGCTAAGCCTGATTAGTATATATATATATATATAGATTTTTTGTATGTGTTTAAAAGTGCGTCATTAATATATTGATTTTTGGACTTGGCGACAGGAATTCGACATGTAGAACGTAAAAAGTTGCATTCACAGAAGCCGAATTGTTTTTGAAAAATGGATTCTATTTTCAAATTTAAATCAAAACTATTCCACGAAGAACGAACGGTTAATCATTTTCTTGAGTGTGTAGTCTCTAAATAATTCTCAAGAAATACCTTATTCCTCTTTCTGACAGCCGCTTACGTTAAGGAGTCCTATAATATTCTTGCCATGTTACCTTGCTGAGTCATAAGTCCCTCGTACGTCATGTTGCCTGCTCTCCGGGGCGATGATGCGAAGTGTGCCGTGCTTGTGCTCCATGTTGGTCCGTGCTTGTGCTCCATGTTGGTCCGTGCTTGTGCTCCATGTTGGTTCGTGCTTGTGCTCCATGTTGGTCCGTGCTTGTGCTCCATGTTGGTCCGTGTTTGTGCTTCATGTTGGTCCGTGTTTGTGCTTCATATTGTACCGCGCTGCCAATTTCTTGGGTGTGTACCGTGTTTTGTGACATTGTTATATTCCATCAGTGTGTTCCTATCTTCTGTCCCATGTTTTTCTGAGATACCAATTCTTTCGTTGTGGTCTTTGCTTGTGCCTTATGTTGCGCTGAGTTGCTAATTCTCTCAGTCTGTTCTTTGCTGGTGGTTCGTGGTCTGCACCGCTGTAGGTTTTTTCAGTGTATTCGCTAAACACATGCCCCTCTTAAGAGACTTCGATGCTTAGCCTTCAGTTATAAACATTCATGGAGGTGCTTGGTTTAGGTATTAGCTCACAAACTCGCAAGTAAGGTAAATAAATTCTAAGCCTGTGAAGCTCCTGTGCTTGACACTTCTTACAGTGTTAATATGTATCTTGTTATTTAATTCTGTTCGACATGTGATTTAAATTGAGTTATTTTACCAAAAGTTTCACTTAAATCGTACTACAAATTTATGAGTCGAACCCATGGGCTGCTGACACTCAAACAGGTCTTTTGATAACACGTTCTAATGCTCTTGGTGTTTTTGCTCAAACAATTTTTTTTATTCTTGAGCGAGGTTTTTCTGTGTCGGGTGTTGATCACGGCAACTGCAAAACAATTTCATTCTTCATGCACAGGTTGAACTTCCCAAGTTTAGAATTTCGACATTTTGCAACATCTGTAATGTTGCATAATTTTTCTACTGCAGATGCTCCTACAATTCGCCAGATGACTGATACCGAAATTGTGAAAATGGAAGATGTTTCACGGTAGTCTATTGAGGATTCCCTGTGGTCCGGCCAGCCTCGTCCCGAGAACATGCCCAATTTGGGTGACGCAAACCTGTAGTAGACTTGTTCAGTTCTGCCCGGCATTTCCAAAAGTTCGGTATCAACATTCGCTGCGGAAGTTACTCGTATGCGCTGGGGCGTCGGCCTTTACATTAATGTTCACTTTGAGTTACTTTAAAATTGTTCTTCGTTACAGGACACACGCCAGTATCACTCGCAATCGACTATGTGAATGTCACATTTCCCCTTATTCTGCGGCACCAGACCAGTCTTCTCGGTTCTGGGAAACTATGTGGTTCTATTTATGGCTTGTCGCGAGCGAGTCGCCAACTCCGGGCTGATCTCAGGATTGTGGTCCTTGCTGGGTGATGTTCTTTGTCTTTTTCTCTTTCACCAATCATTTTGTGATCCTGTCTAGTATAGGGGTAGCTTCTTGAAAAAGGGAAAGAATTTTTTTTGTGGGTTACAGTCCATGGATTTCCTTGTATGTATTATTAATAACTATTACATCAATTATAGGGCTTACCGATTTTTGGCTCATGTTAGGTCCACTAACGTCAGATGCAACGTGGCGTAACCGAGGCCAATTGACCATGCAGGCTTCCATTCAGAGGCCGCTGCTTCAGGTGTGTGCTCTGTAATTGTGGTGATGTCTACATCTACTCTGATAAATTTCACATCTCTTTTGACCAATTACGTGCTGCAGCATAGCATCAGCAGAGGAGACGAATTCTTATCTATAATGACACAGTCCCCGTAAACTTATGCTATGATGTAGCTTTTGTTATCTGATGCTATTTCGAATCTTGCTCACCCGTCACTTTCATGATTTTTTTTAACTCTTATCTTTTCGTATCACATTGCAACTGTACATGGCTTCTCAACAACCTATGATCAACTGCCTAGTTCGTGTTGCCTCAAGGAAGATAAATAAATAAAAAAAGTTTGGTCTTCGAATGAGTAGCGTGGAACCGCTTTTCCATATTTGGTATCGGTTGCCTAGAATAAAATGATCGAGGAGGGTGTAGCACAAGTTCGCTACCTGTAATTCTTTTCAAAGTGTCACTTGCATAATCTAACAGAGTGCATTGTTGTCTATAAAAGAGCACGATTATTTCGCTCCATGGGGATACATAAGAAAGAAAAATCGTTTATCCCGAAATCAGTCACATACAGAGCATGTTTCATCGGTTTTTCGGTTACTAAGATTACAGTCGTAAAATTAAGGTATGGAAATCGCGATGAAACTTCCAATTGTGATCAGTAAGTTTACAACCTTGAAATTACGCGTGGAAGTCCCGTTGAAACTTCGAATGCTGTTTCGTAACTCTGTGCAAAGCGCGAAGAGTGGAGTGTTAACCTAAAAATCTTTGTGCATCCATCTTAACCTGTTCCCCGCGTATTGGGCCACGGGTGTACCAATGAAGCAATTCATTCCGCTGTTGGAGTATGGTTTGCTGGTAAGTCAACACTCGTACTTTGATAAATTTTAAAGGAAACTCTCATTTAAATAATTAAAATAACTAAGCCCGTTAATTGGAGGAAGGAGAAAGAGCGAACAAGAAGGATGCATGTCTAACTTCAAAACGCGAAGTGTTGCCGAATTTGAACCTAACCTGACACTGAAAAAGCCTAACAATGGAACGGCCTACCACAGGGAACGTGTTAAATAAAAATTAATGTGCAAAGATGTCCTATTGCAACCTACGATCTCATGTACATAAAATAGACATCAGAATAATAATAAAGTCATGATTCATATAAATTATTATGAGCGTATGTACAGTCTGATACCGGTACTAATTAGGATACTTTCGGGCGTCCTAAGTGCATTTACTTGAGGTTGGATGCAAAAAACCGAAGCCGGGAGCGAATCGCGCCTCAGCGAGTCTGCGACTTGACACAGGAGGGCGAGCAGCGGAGGAGCCCTTGGTGATTTGGGGCCGAGTGGCATCCTGTTCTTCCGCAGGAGGAGGGGTGTCCAGAAGGGGCGGGCTTGTATGGGGGAAGAATCACCAAGCACAGGTTCAGACAGTTCGAAATTGGCCGCACGAGTGAGCGGACCTGTACGTGGTCGTACCTGCGCCGGCGTCACTGACGCGCTATGCACCGCCGCCGACGCATGCACAAACCCGACTTTCTCCCGATGCGTTTCGTTCGCTAAGATGTGATGAATATGCTTCTCAGAGTCGGCACAAACGTCTCCCGCGACCTCCTCCAGTTATACCTTGCGGAAAATTTGAAATCGGCGGAGCTGTGCAAAGTCGGAGTTGTGCGCCACCAACGTTAAAGTGACTTTTGAGGTTCAGAATGTTTTTCCGGGCAAGATCTTGTGTTGAGTGAAGTCTTGATTTTGATTTTGATGACGTTGCCATTCTTTAACAGTATGGTGTAGCCTATGGTTCATTTCTTTGTGTTTTTTAACGATATTCGTCCTACGTTGGTTACAACAAAAACTTGGGCAAAAACTGGTTGTATTTTTTAATACAGAAGATACACTTCAGTGAACAAGGAAAAGCTAGTAGATGTGGCCTGCTCATGATTTAGCAATACACATATCATTACAGTGCAGGAGAACAATAGTGTACACTGGCTCGTCCTGTATGTATGATTGTGTCTTCAAATATTATATTGCATGTTTGATGGTGCACATGCGGACCTCAGTGTGATCTTGACTAGATAGTTGCATATTTTTGAGTTAGGAAAATAATTTGATTGGATTAAACGAAGTTACCCGTTGAAGTTGGCTACAATTCCGTGTCATATCTTAGCAAAAAAATGGATTGCGTAATTCGTACGCCAGCTTTTTTGTGTATAAGCGAGTGTATACTGAGTTCTCTACTTCAAACTAAGCGCATGATAAAATACCCCTTGCTCTGACTAGATGGTTATAAAAAAAGCTAACATCTGTTTTTTTTTTCATAATCTTTTCTTACTTTCTCTCAAAAACTGCATGTTTCTGTACGGTCCGAGTTGAGACGTGCCATATAATCCATATTAATGCTCAATGTGTAGTACATAGTACATCCTGTGCAGTGAATGTTTCATAATACGATGGTATGTAGTTGGAACTCATCATATTCAAGTTGGACTGCCAGCAGCAGCGGCGGCAGGAGCTGCTGCTGCGATGTCAACAGGAGCTCTGTGGACTTGAACATCTCGCCTCGGAAGGTCTCGGTCGCTGACGAGTGTTTTCTCTTTTTTCTTCGCACAAAAAGCCTGCATTGCAGCTCGCGAAGTCGAGGCTCGAGCGGCTGGAGCTGCATGTCACCCGAGTTCTGCACCATGCTGAGACTTCCGTGCTCTGCACCATGCAGAGACTTCCGTGCTCTGCTCAATGCTGTGTGGAGCGCACTCCTATGCTGCTTTTTTCTTATTCTTCTACTTTTTTCCGTCTTCTTGGCTAGCTCCCCTGAGCAAAAACAGCTATATATTATTTAACCGAAAAATATACTCGCAAGAACCCAACTATTGCGGTCCTACGTCTTGCAACTTTCTTTCTCGCTCGCACCGGGAGGTACTTTCGCGCGGTTCGTCATTGTTGCCCTTAATGCTCGCATTTCGTTCTCGTCACTTACCTCGTTGTTTTCTATCGTATCTGCTGCACACGAACAATTACTGTACGATTCTATTAGCCATTGGTCTTCGAGTTCGATTTTCAAGTATAGGCAACGAGATTCAATACTTCCATATTCGAAGGCGGTGATAGCGACTCCGCGTTGCTGGTGCGCATCGATTTAGAGCCAATTTGTTGAGATGGTTCGTGAGTTCTCGTGAGTTGTGATGAACAAGACCGTACTCCGTTGAAGTGCTTGAAGCATTCTCTGGTAAATTTGTGGTAGAATACCACTATTCTCGTATTCTTGTCACAAAGGATAAAGAAGAGCTTCATAACGGTTTGCAAGTCGTTAATAATGTAGCGTTCGTCCTTTTCATGATACCTCTGCGTTTTGATTCTTCTTGGCACTTCGGTACCTTTTTGTTCTTGGTACCAAAAAGAGAATACCTCGGGGACTGCGTTTCCTTTGGTACCTCGGCGTTTGTCTTCTTTTTAGTACTACTGCGCTTGTTCTCTTTTTGATACCGCGAAGCTTGTTTTCTATTTCGTACCGTGGTGCATGTCTCCACGGCTATGCCTCGTTAATTCTGTAGTCCTCGCCATTTCTACATCGGCTGCTCTAGGAGTCGAGAAGCTTATTTCGGCCCTTAAGTGGTATCCCTCCTGTGTTTAGTTCCTTATTTGTAGTTTTTTCTTGCAGTATTGTAGCAAATGTAAATTACTTGTGGCAAAATAAATGTTTCAAAGTAGAAATTCCTGGGTGCTCTACCTCTGCAAATGTTCCGTTGTGGATTTTATGCAAAGAAAGTGATTGATCTAACTATCCTTTTGACTTTCTATTCTACTGATAAGTTTATATTTATCAAGTCTGACCAGTCCTGACGCTCCTAATGAGCTTCTAATTTTTCTCATTCGGGTTTGAGTTTTGGGGATTTCAACGCTCCTGGCCAACGAAGACCTATCCTGCACCTCTGTGTCAGTCTGATTTTCTTATGGAATTGCTCCTCAGGCTCCGCGTAGCTCAGCAGGCTGTTTTGATTTTTACCTTGACGGCGCTCAAGGCAAAAATTATAAATATTTCGTCAATTTAAAGCTCGTCAGGGAAAATATCGTAGACTATAAGCTTAGACCTCTTTGGCAAAAGTGGATTAGTTTTCATGTGAGAATGGGCGTTATTTATTTCGTAAAGGCTTGGACCAGCATTGGTAAAGCGTTTCAAAAACATTTGCGTCAAGTAACGAAACAGTAACTACCTAAAAATCGAACGAACTATTGAAAATTTTTTGTTGCGATAGGGAATGATGAACTTCGAGTGAATCGTCTGTAATATAAGCCGGCTGGAATTGTAGTTTCTTCACTGAATACATCGATGCACTTATTTGGACATGGTCGAAAATTGTAGAATTGAAATGGGACGGTACGCCACCCTCCTTTCTCGCCTGGTATTTTACTTTGAAACTTCGTTCATTTCATTTGTTTTTCAGCGGAACTTTTCCATTGGCCAAACGTATAATGCTGATGATCGCTTCAGAAGTTTTCTTGAACACCTCTCCGAGGCAAGGAATCGCCTCCTAGAATTTTGGTTCAATGGCAGAGATCTGTTGTGCGCACGACTAAGAATCATCAGATACAAGTTGAACAAACAACGTATAGTGTATAAATATCTAAACGTTATGTTAATTATTTTTCGGTTCTGAGAAATATTGGCAGAAGTTCTGGACTTTAAAAAGGGAAATATTACGGTACATACAGTTAAACCCAACTGTTGACATTTATATGGGTGTCAGTTTGATGGTACAAGTAAATTTGGAATCAGTTTTGTATCAGTTCTGACAATTGTATTCAGTACCTGACAATTTCGATACAATCTAAGTTGATTACATCCCCATTGCAAATCGACTTGGATCAAGATATAAGATGTAAAAGTAAAAAATATGACCTTTCTTTCTGCTCAAAGTCTTACAACTTCACGTGTTCAAGGTGCTTTTTTAACGGTACTCGCATTCCTCTTAGTCTTCCATGTTGTCACACGTCGATGAAAGTTACCCCGAAGACATTGAAGCAATATACATAGCTGTAGAATGTGAGCGCTGGAGTGTCCAGGCAATTGTCAAGGGGGCGCCATGACTTTGACTTTGAAGAGGACACGCGGTATATCGACCAGCCGCGGCCCAGCCGGCACAAGTGTTGCAAGAAACACTCGCAGCTGTGGCGGTTCGCCCCGCTCCGGCCGCTCGACGGCCAACCTAAGACTGACCTACGCACTTAACCTATTTTGAGACTTGTCTTCCGTCCACGCACTGCACGAACCTCAGCAAGGTTAACTTCACTTGTTCCTGAAGCCGCCACTCCTGCTCGACTCAAGTTGCTTTCTGGAAATCTCAATTTGGTGATACGAGCGATCGGTTGCATCGAAAAACTCGGTTCGTTCTTATGTTACTTTGTGAGCACAGCGCTAAGGAGTCTGACCGACAGACACGAAGCAAAAATACGAAGGGCTCCGTGCTCGTCTGGGCTTGTGTAACTGTTCTGCCTGTCAACTTTCGCTCGTGTGCCACTTTCTTCATCGAGAGCATTGTGCGAAAATTCTTGCTAACTCATCGCCCTCTATGCAACGACATTTATTTTCGACTTTCATTTTGTTAGAAAGACTTTTGCATCACCGTTATATTCTTGCTGGACGGTAAGTAATTAACCCCCGACGCTGCGGCCTCGGCTTTCTCCGGTGTTGATGCCCCGCCTTGAGGGCCCCAGGCTTATTGATCAGTTTCCCTTCCTATGGTAGCGTGACTCGGAGGGTCTCGGCAGCCTAAGAGTTCAGTTTGTTATCGCCACATTATGGCAACACTGAGCCAAGTAGCGCACACGTATCACTTATATGGCAACAGGCACGCGCACTGCTGCATAGCTGCCGCGTGTTTTGGCAACAATGTTAAGAGCAATCTATTCCCACTGCAAACCGCAACGGCCACAGCAAGCTGATCGTATGAGTTCTGTAGTGGTCCACACACTCGAGCTAGTTGGAGATGCATGCTGTATTGTTGTGTGTACGTTACTCATTCGTTCAATTTTTAAAAGTAATTTAGCATCATCTGCGTCACTAGTGTAGATGAACCGAAGAAATTACTTCCTCATTCTGCCACTTTTTTTTAGAAGTTAGTTGCCATATATTGCTTTGGAAGCTCAACCGACGCTAACACATTAGTGACGGATATGTTATTTATAGTACGTTTTTTATCCTTTCCTTTAAAAGAATTTCGTTCTAATGGGTCCACTGACCGAGCGATTTGAACGTAGTTCGTGGTGACGCTTAGGAGTATGGCGAGTATTTGAACGCAAGCTGACAACCGGAAACTGACGCACTTGCAGCGAGCCCTGATCCAGTCATGTGTTGCGGCAGACTGGTTTGACGTCGATTTCGGGCGTCGACTTCGTCCAAACTACTGCGATGTGTCTGCTACCTGTTGTAGTTCCATCGGAGCATTCGATGTGGCAAGAGTGGCTCTCTGGCCTAGACATTTTTTCGTGCGAAACGAACTAAATGGAGTTATTTCATCATAGGTTAGGCATCGTGAAATTTGCGTTCCTAAAGTGAAGCTTCTTTCCTTCACGAAATCGAAGCATACGCGTATTTCCAATCGTAGAGAGGATGAAATGAATGAATAATATGTCGTCTAACCTCTTTCAAGCTAAAGGTCTCAGAACGGTTTACCAGATGCAGTTGGGACTCTTTCTAAGCGCTATTTGAGTCATTCACTATGGTCCTTGAGGTTTTGTTGGGGGACGTTCGTGGGCATTTGTTGTATTTTTGGATGTCGCTTATTCCTGCTCGTATTTTTCTCTCTAATACTTCACATATTGTATTAGGTAGTGTTTCTTAGAGTTTATTTTCAACTTCATAATTGGTTTTAGTTATAAAAGCATAGCGTGCTACTTCTTTTGTAGTAATAACTACTTTGGCATTCTTTTTCCAGTTCCTCACGCTGGTCTTCTCTTTACCATTTCGAGGGCATTCTAAAATTCATATTATTTGAGCAGCATATACCTTTTATTTTCGAAAGCCTTTCTAATCCGTAAGGTGAAGGGCACAACCATGCCCTTGTTGAGGAACAGTTCTTTACCGTCTTCATTTTGTATCTGTTTTTCTTCGGCAAGTTTCGAAAGAAGAAAGCAGTCTAGTGTTCGAGGTTATCTCTAGGCTGTTGTTATTCTAGGCGTCTGAGGACGTACGTAGTTCTTATAGAGGCACTCCTTGTTCGGCTTTCCTTTTGGAAGATATCAATAACGCCGTCTCGGTGGCGCGACGTACGGGGTCAGCGCTGCATAGCATGCAACGCGGAAGACCAGGCAGGATTCTTTCACCAGAGCCCACCATGCACAACAGCACCGCCTGCGACCGGTTGGCCTGAGTCTCGTGTGTGTGGTGTGCTGGAACACACACGCACACACACGCTCGCACTGAACCGCTCGGTCGATAGAGAAAGCATCGGTCGAATAGAGGTCAAGTTCAGGACATCTGAAAGTCAAAGCCGAAGCTACGTGTTATGCTTGGTATTTGTGTTACCTGGGGACCAGAAACGAGGTTTGGGTCGAGCTGGACTCGAGCCACGAAGTAGGTTGCTTCTGAAGTGGGACCGTTGTTCTGCAAATTTGCCTCTTGTGCGTGCGTTCATAAGAGGTTGAGGGCTTTCTGTGGGATGGAGACTCGGTCGCCTCAGCTCGGAAGATACTGTGGGCTCTCATGGGCTTCGGGCGGCGATTTGATGTGCGTTGGAAATCGGGCGCTGTGGGGCTCCCTCAGCTCTCTTGGAAGCCGCGTTCCACTTTTTTGCTGAGCAATTTTTTCATTTTTCCTGTTAGTTAAATGAAGATCTGGGAGGAAGATGCTGTCCAGGAAAGTGGAGACTTTAATGAAACTTTATTGCACGAACTCGCAGTTCTGAAATTTGTTTGTCTTGCTCGGACGTGCGGTCACAGTTAACTGACCTCCTATCTCACACCAAAATGTGACGGACAGAGCTCGCATAGCGTCATTTGTATGCCATCAACGACAGGCTGTAAATATACCAGGTTCATTTGAACGGGAAGTATACGATCGTACTCTGCAGTGAATGTCCACACCTGCCTTAGTAGTACTTTGCTATTTCCCGTCGATGGTGGTGGGTTGTCTATGCAGGGGATCGATTACGTGAACTTTAGACGATGAGGTACAGGGAGTGCCTTTGCAGAGTCACTCCACGTCCTGCCTCGTCATTCTCCGTGAGCTTGGTTGCATTTTGAAGCTTTCCTTTTCTCGTTTTAGAGGGACGCTCCCCTATTTTTGCCAATGCAGGTACAAGCGCTGTAACATTGAAAACATTTTTATAATCTGGCCGGCCTGTGACAAAAAGACTGTTTAATAAGAGTTTGTTTATGCTGCTTGCTAATGAATGTCCTGACAAATTTGTCCCCTCCTCAAAAGTAACGATGGTAATGTTGAAGCAAATTCAGACAAATTATGGAACCTGTTCGATGTTAATTCAACCTCATGACGGGCCTGATACTTCCATTTCTTGCTCATTTAATGAGGAGAAATGTTTGCAAAAACTTCCGTGTTGTCGTCAATACTCATCTTGAGCTTCGTACGTCTTGCTTCACATTCCACCATCCGCTCGCCCTGCTGTACACACGCAAATACGCGCGTACAAGTTGGCTGTGTGAGGGCTGCATGGGAATTACTTCCTTTGTGTCTCAACGTATTCTGTCGAAAAGACTTTAGTCGGTTTTTTTGCTTCTATTCATTCAGTTTTAAAATCTTCTCGCCTTGATTGTTTACGAAGCGCCAACTGCACATCAAGATATTCCAATTTGACGCGTCATTGTATTGGTAGGTAGTGGCAGCAACTCTTGAGCCAATAATTGGAAACTAAATAATGCAATGTCAATTCAGACTTTCCTTGATTAGTGCACTTGCTCTCTCACTCTGACATTTGAGGAGTGCGTAACTGAAGGTACTCATGCCCCTTCGTAACACTCCAGGAAGGTTGTACTGACCTCGAGAAATTATTTTCCTTTGAGTTACCGTTTTGATATTGAGGAATTCCGTTTCCCCTGATAACTTAAAAATAAGTTGAAACATCACGTTGAAGGAAGGCTCAGAAGTCATTATATTTCAAGAATATTTTCAACTCTTTGTTGTATTAATGGTTTTTATTACCCAAGCTTTCGCTCTTATTTGCGAAGAATGTTGTCTAGGGAAAGAATCGTGTGAAACTTTGAACATACATAGGTCCCTCCCCTACTTAGATCTACTTGTCACGAGAAAAGAA
>VOMN01072264.1:0-20854 GCA_014899125.1 Orchestia grillus | reverse complement strand
AGAAGTAGGTTTCCAAAACCTACAGTAAGTTTAAAATATTATACAATGATGTAAATTGAATGCCACAGAACGCGAAAACAGTACAAATTCCGGGAAATAAGGATTCTGCAGTTCTTTACTGAAGTACCACACTGCTAATTGCACTCTACGTTTATAACTCATTGATTATTAGTTAGCTTAAAGGTTGTTATCCACATGAAACGGGATCTAAAGAGAGCGAAGAGAAGAAGNTTTAAGAAGGAAGAGAAAATAGAGATGAAATAGCTAAGAAGGTATGAAAATTGTAAGAAGAAAAGTGGTCACGAAAGAGAGAAATCCTCAAGACCTATCTATAGCCGGGGTAATCTACGAGTGCCCGCCTGAGGTCTCCAGTCCCCATAGCGTAGGGTAGACAAACCTAACCCTATTGCCTATCTTATGCCTCCTGAGCGGCTTGACGTTCATAATCTCCAGGAATCAATGCTTGGACTCTTTGAAAGTGACGTGAATGATGATGATTTTGGCTCAATACACTCCAAACTCTACAATGGTTCTGCATTCCGCAAGCTGCTGCAGCTCCACACGCCCTGGCTCGTGCATTACGAGGGAAATGGGCTATCACTGCTTCCTAAACATCTACACGCCTCTGACGACTAGCGTCTCTTCGGTTCACTTCAAATCTTCCATTGTCACATAGCCTTTGGTGTAAATTTGAAAACTTTCTGTGACCAGGTATGGAACGATTTGGAAAATGCTCCTGGTAGAGCCTGGCTAGCGTTACCATCAGCAGCACCGTAAACAAGGTGCATGTCTGCCATTTCTTCGTTTCTTAAGCGGTCAGGTTGCCAACGCTGTGTCATAATAGAAAATATACAGCAACAAATAAGTAAGCAAGAGGTTACCTTACTGCCGGATCTGGAACATTCTCGTACTTACCGGTTTGAAGGTTTACATTTTTTATCTTAAACACCAATCTTCCTTTGCGCAAAGTTTCCTAAAGGTAGAAGTGTTTAGTTTGCCGCTTACTGGTAGGTATGAAATTTTGAATAATTTTTTCCTACAACATGTATAGTGACCCACGACATATCGATAAGTGGGTGTTATTCCGAATACGTATAATATATTCTTCTTATAACACTTTCCTTGCCTTTGTCTTAGGAATGCGAAGCTTCAAAAAATCTATGTTCTAGCGATAAGTAGAATAAGTATAACTAAGGATACTTATTTGTTAACATGAACGTAAAAAACTACATTCTCAATAACATCGAGCTTAACTCAAAAAAAATTCGAATGGGAATTTATACAACATGTACTGAACAAAACTTCAGGTAGAATATTCAATACTTTTATACCTCAGGATGCAAATGCCGTAGCCATTAACTTACTTGACCGATGCAGGAGCTTGGTTAAGCGCAGACAGCTGCGTAGACCACGGCCATGAAATTATCATAGCGAGAGACCAAGAAGTCAATGAAGTCTTTGGCGTAGTACAGGCCGTGGAAGACAACGAAGTTCTTAGGGCTAAGAGCATTTGTCATTACACAGATTTAACTGCAGCAAAAAAAAATGACCGCGCATTCTAAACGCTCATCTTAGCTGAAAAGCCGAACGGGCATTTTATCTTCCGTAATTTTACGACAATTTCCTGAAGTGTTCAGTCATCTTAATTTTATTTGAGCGCTCGTAATTCCACGGTTTCCGAGCTGAAAATTAGAAGCCCCTAGAGACTATTACGGGACTCGCATAGGTGTAAGTCTGCTGTAAAAATACGTCGCATTCAAGGTATTACAGCTCCTTTATACGAACGATTCAATTTCCAGTTAGGGATAATTTTGGAGGAAATAACTGGCTTCACTCTATCGCTACGGTCCTTCCTACCACATCATTTGATGGCGACTTAGCTAAAATTAAATATCAGTATTACATTGCATGAACTAGTAGACATTTTCTAAATATTTTAGTGAACACACGTAGTTAAGAGATAGAACGAAAAAATTACCATTAATAGCTATTATATAAAAATCTTAGATTCAAGTACAATGTACTACAGACACAACCACAGCAAGCTGCCATTTTCATATCTAGAGTAATCCAATAAGTCGAGGCAAGTACGGACGAATAACTCACGAATCTAAGCTTTCCCAGCATATCCACGAATTCCAGTTATTTTCGTCTGACGATGCTTCGTCACCATGCAACAAGAAACTGGTGAAGGCGTCTCCTCCAAAGTGTTGGAAGTTCTTTCGCAGCTCATCAACATCAGGAGAATATCCATTGCATAACCAGGTTGAGGCGACTGCAGGGAAAATGCTCTTCGGATTTGCTTCGCAATTTAACATGAAAACTTTGAAACTCTGTAACGTTAAATTTTCTGCCAATAGCGTTTTGCTCCAGGCGCTCGCATTGCGAAATTCCAGGCGTAAATTATACCAAGTTTTTAAATCGATCAACTCGTGCGTTTCAATGCAGTACGTTCGCAGGGATGATAAATTGAGATATTCATGGATCATTTTCTGGAATTCGTTTTCCTTTACTGCTAATTTCACAGAAGTAACGCTCCAACGTGTCTAACACCGACTGGGTTATTTGGAATCCAAGACTCTTTACATGAATTCTCGACACCAAATTTTGCCCACAGTCGGGCACATGATAATACCTTAATGTTTTTTCGTTTACGTCGGTGACGAGCTTGATAGCATCAAGACTTTTGAGGTTAGCGGAGAAATAATCTCTCGTGTGTTCCACTAGGCAAAGCAGCTGCATGTTGTACAATTTAATGTGAAAATATGTTGCTGGGCTTTTTATGGATGAATCCCGATTTGGGCGATGGTCGGGGGGAATCAACGCGTTTTCAGATCTCCAAGCTCGCATGAATGCCTCTAAGCAATGCAGAAGTTCATTCATAGCAGAAACTTGCCACAAGGTGTTCAATTCAATTTCGTGCGATAAATCTGAAAGGCGAAACAGTAATAAAGTAATCTTGCACAAAAACAGGGCCTTCAAAGCTAGAGAGCATAAAAACGTCACCTCAAAAAAACGTAAGTGAGAAATGTTTAATAACGCTCCGCCATATTGATATTTTTTGTAACAGGTAAAACACACATTTGAGGTAAAGAGAAAAGCAAGAAATAATCGTTACGTTTTTTAAAATGCACCAAAAGTACACACGTCTGTCAAGTATTTAGTGACACTAGAATCACGGATGGGTTAAAATGGCCCGTTTCGATACTTCAAACCACTATAACCAGCTTCAATATGTGATTCTAAATTACTGGAGTACAATTTTTTCATTTTTAAACGTTAATTTACCATAACAACCTAAATTATTTGAAATTACAATTTTTTACAACCGATGGAATAATTAGCTCTGCTTTCTAGTCCGTAGCAGGCTGTGAACAAAATTAGCAAAATTACGAACCTCAAGTATAACCATCTGCATCAAAAATTTTCAGCCAAAATGTGGCAGCTTATGTTTATCGATTCTGCGACTTTCAATGCGATCGCGTGCGCTAAACAAGTAATTGTCCATCAAAAGTCCTGTGACGTCTTATTTGCGGGGAGGTTAAAATATTGTGGTAATGTGAAACTTTATAACTTACTCCCCTCACAAAGTACATGTGACGGTGACCCTGCGAGAACTTGTCCTTTTTTACTGTAGCAGCTGAGATACACTTTCTCTTTGGTTCGATTATTTAAAATTAAATACTACCTGGGTCCTGTTTTCCTTTTGTTTCGGCTCAATTAGAGCAGTTGGCTCCGTTTTTCATGAGAATGAGTGAATGCACAGCTCAGGCAGGACTATTACACTGGCAAAGGTTCATGCGTAGAGCACACCTAGCGCTGCTAAGCGCTGTCTGTAGCATTCGAACCGGCCACTGCCCTGCCTCAATGTTTGATTTAAGTTTGATTTCTAGTCCAATAGTCGCCTCAGTTTATCCATTCTGGGTATCGTTTCACCCATTACCCTCCTGGTTACGCTACCTGAAGTAGTATTCCCGTAAATGTTTGACCAATTAAAGCGTTAGGTCGAAATAAATAAGACCAATTTCATAATATATTAAAAATAATGTAACTGGCATTGGTCTCATTTCGAATTCAACTGCCAAATTTTAATACTTACGGAGAACAATGGTACTGCATAACAGCAAAATTTCTTCTGATTCTGTGTCAAAACGGCCGAGTTCTTCGATTGAATATTTCATTGTGCATTGCATCCATTTAGAATTGCTCCAAATGATGAAGAGATTACCCATCCAGCTCCTGCGGGAGAACAGACCATAATATCGTAATAAACTAGAATAATATTTTCATCAGCTTCATCGCAGCAAAATTTTCAGTTTCCGCTAAAAAAGTAGCAATTTTAAAACGCTCTAGTTTGTAAAGCATTTGTGATGGAAGGCTGAAATAGATAAAATTTTATTTGGTATTTAACAATTAAAACTAAAATATGGGCACATCTGATGACCTTCAATTTTATTCATGTTTATAAGTGCTAAGAAAAATGCCGCAATGAACAGTCAAATGGATAAAATTTGTCGTTCAATAATACACAGATACGTACTTGGAAAAAACTCATCAAGTCCTTGAGATATGGAATACAATAGCCTAAAATGACAGTTCAAACCAATAACGCCTTATGGAGTGTGGTCACGGCACAGTTCACGATTTAAAATTTTAAATCACAGAAATTCAGGTCGTCCAAAACCGAAGAAGGAAGCGAACATCAACAGTGATGATTTTAATTACCCGGTGGTAGTGATGTCGAAACTTATGTAAGGAGTTAAATAAAATATTAGATTCTTTTCAATAAAACCTATTTCAGCCTTCTAGCAATATTATTATACAAATTACTGTAGTTGATTCGGTTACTTTTTCAGCGGACACCTTGCTAAACAATCTCTTATTTCAACATATCGATTAAGTTTTCTATTGAAAATCATTGAAAATTTTATGGACGAATTTGATAAATTATAAAAACATTCAGTGTTTATTTCGACGTTCACGCTAATATTTTACATTTCCTTGCTCCCACTGAAAAACGACTGAGCAGAGCCGTGTGCAGTTCCTTCAGTTACAGAAATACCTGCAACAAACGTGTTTTTCTACTTGTTTTTCTACTAGCGTCATTCATTACAAAATCTGAAAAGTGTCGGTATTAAAAACTGCGCTGAAGCTTTCAAAGAGCCTTTTATGTTGCAATTAGCAGAATTTAGTAGTGCCATAACGGTAAAGTGCTCGAGCAAACGTTACTGAAGGTTGTAACCTATTTTTTATATAAACAGTCTTGCAGTCAATGCATAAACATGAACAGAAAATAGGGAAAAGAGGCACCATAGTTACAAGATTACATTTGAGAAAGCGGAATGAACTAATTTTTCATGTTGAACGTTTTTAAAGCGTCAAGCGATCAAAAATGTGAAGACCTGCAGGGAACTAAAAATTTAGGTTGAAAATATATGAAATATCAGAAAAGAGGGAAGGTTTGTCGGGGCCAAAAATAAAAACAACGCATAAATAAGCGAGGTCTATCATGCATACAAAGCTGAAAATACCGCTCGGTAGGAATTGCTCGTACACCGAAAAAAATGAACGGAAACACCAAACACGAGTTGAAAATTTCACAAGTTCGTTCACTAGAAACCCTGTCTCTGCTCTCTCCTTCTGCATAGAGTAAAATGGAAAGACGCATATGCTCTCTCCTTCTGCAAAGAGTAAAATGGGAAGACGCATGTGCTCTCTCCTTCTGCATAGAGTAAAATGGAAAGCCGCATGTGCTCTCTCCTTCTGCATAAAGTAAAATGAAAAGACGCATGTGCTCTCTCCTGACGCATAAAAAGGAAAATTCAAAGATTCTCACCCGTATATCAAGATAAGAAGCAAGCAATGTAAACGAGCAGGACTCAATAATTCGAGATAAGCAGCGTTGGAGGACTCTATCGACGAAGAATCTTACAAGTTGTCATATTCTAGAAAGATTTCCTGGTATTTATGAAAGTAGGACGGAATGGAAAAAATTATCATAGTATATTTAGGACTTGAACTAAGTTCGCCTTAAAAATGTTTGCGATGACCTTTCGCTAATTTATGATTCAATTCCAGAATAAGTACATGGGCATGGGTCGGAATGCCTCGACTTTCTATATAATGTGGTACTTCAGAAAAGTTTTGTACTAGTTACGAAGAAAAAGCTCATGGAGAGAGAAGGAAACGACGAAACTCGTCCGCGATGTCGAGCGTCGGCTGCCCTAGAAGCCGAATGATGAAGATCATACCGAAAAATTTAATTTGCAACGAAACAATTGTCGATTCTGTTGTGAATGTTTGAGGATTGAAAACACTGGGGGATGGAGAAGTAGGGGTCAGCGAGTTCTTACATCTGATTGGGCATGCAAGATTTGTGCTCAATATGCACGTAAGCGCTCATCAAGAGTCCCCAAGTATTCTTCATGGTAGCGTCAACCTTTTCCCAAAGGTACAACAATCTTTGAGTCAAGCAAACTACAAACAGATTTTTGCTGTGAAGAAATATTTCTTTGCCCTCGGCCTCATATAATTTTAATACTTCATTGGCTTTGTCTACTATCGCAACCAGAGATATCGATGGAAAATATTTTTCAAGATGTTGGATGAAGGCTAACACAGCGTCTTTTTTACTGCGAACCGTAGCGGGGTGCCATTCTCTCAGGACCTGGCACATGAACTGGCCAGGCGCCTCGAAATGCGTCAAATCGTATTTTACTTTCAATACTGAGCCATAATCGCGTACGGAGCTTCTTGTACAAGGAGCCGTTTCTTTGAGTAAATTTTAAGCTTCCTTGCTTGCTTCCGACAGTCTGAGACGATCGATCAACTGCAAGACTTCCCTGTATTCAAGACGCCCACTGCACCTCGTTATCTTGCCGAACGCTTCTAATTTCGTTATAAACCTCGAGCTGAGGTCTTCGAAGTTAGCAACGAACAACCTCGGCATATCAGACTGGTACTGTTTCTTCATCAGTGTATTTTTTTCTTTCAACATCCCTCTGGTGAACATAGCGAGACTTCGGCCACTCGTGAAGGATTTTTCTAATTCGGCATAAATTTGTTCCACCGGCGCGCTGCGCGAAAACTTCCACTCTTTAAAAATTTTCCTCACGTTTGAAACTAAATTCAGAAAATGATTAGCGTTTTCTTGAATTAAAACGAAATTTTCGGAAACGTTTTGGTCGTGGCAGGAGTACTCCATGACTGAAAACAATTGCGAATTATGCTCAACACTTATAGTTAAGTTTTTGTATCCACTCAATAATATGAATAGACAATGTTTTCCCGTTAGGAGGAGATTCATGTCTCCAGTAATTTTGAATTCAACTATAATTTGTTCAATCATGAAAAAGTCAAAAGAATTTTTATAGTTAAAGACGCGTCAAATATGAAGGTGCTGTACACGCAGAAGGAATCCGATATTACTTTACACTTTTGAATTCCATCTATTTCAAAACAGCCAGCATTTTAGCGCCAACGATTCCATTGAGGTGTAGCTTAAGAAGTTTCATACACACCGTAGGTTGTATGGATCAGCAGTTCCATACAAGCTTCAATATCTTCGTACTTCAATGCCTCGTTCATTTTCTTTTTCACCTCCGTAGGGGTGATATTGTTTGCCTGCAACCAGCTCACCGCGGTACCCTGCATGAATGAAAGCTCAAAATAAGGTTAAAAGCAATGTTCCTCATGGTAAGGAAATAACAGTGCTGAAGCAACGTCACGTCCCATTTTTAAATCCAAGTGTAATATTTCACGTATACGCATTTACTCTAGAAGTCAATTTCTTCATTATCTTCGGTAATTTAGAAACTAGTTGATAAGAACTAATGAATTTTCGTGGTGAAACGTAATCGAGGTACTTTGAGTCGGGTGGTTCTCGTGATCGGCGATATTCTATCCAACGAGCTTTGTCACAAACGTTAGAAACGTGGGACTAGAGGTTCTATCTAATGCGACTGTTTTGCCAATTAACAGATATTTAATTCGGGGCAATTGATGCCTGGAAACAGGTGACGTAACAGCCGGTGCAGATAGTGGTAACATTCGCACGATCATACCAAGCGATTCAGTGAATTTGTCATCTGTATACGGTTTTATCAAAATTATTCGAATAATGGAAGAAACGAAAGGAATAACGATGGCTCTGAAGAAGAGCGAGAGAAATGTGTGAGCGAAATGTCATGACTTTGAAACTAGGTCTACTTAAATAATATTAAAAATGAATGAAAGCGGCAAAAAAGATAGGACGAAGCACTTTTCAGAATCTACTGTCCAATAAATTGAAACAAATGAAGAAAAATGTAAGAACGCCGTCAGTACGTTGCTTATCCAATTTCTGCTTGAAAACTTGACCTTTGTTTCAGTACCCCATATATGTAATCTATAATATTTCGCTATACTGCCAAAGTAATGTAGTTTGCTACAATATGAAAAAACTATGTAGTTCCTATTCAACAGGGTCTTACTCAACTGTTTAATTTTCGTCCGGAACCTCTTAATTTAGAAGGGTAATTTTACGTGCATATGTTGCCCTAAGAACAGGAATACACACTGTAATGCCCCATTGTCTATAATAACAAAGTTATATTTCAATTTTACGTTTCCTTAACAAACGAGAAACTTCGAGCAGTCTTATATTAGAACTATTACACTCTAATTAATTGTGAGGTATCAACAGCTCACAGTAATTTACATGAACTCGTCAATGAATTTAACAGATTATCAGCAGGGCAATATATCTATGAAAAGCACCCAATTTTTAAAGTGGGAGCACTCGGATAGTGATGGGCATTTTTAGAAATGTAAATTTCAGATCCTTCGATTCAGCTGGGAACACTTATGAATTTATTATTTTAGAATCTTTATAGATCGTTATTTCGTCAGGACCGTCCGTAAACCAACGAGTGAAATTTGGGGGTGGAATTTTATATCCGTAAGAGTTATTTAGTGTCAAATTTTAGTTACTTTAACTTGTGTGTTTTATTGTCACGCCTGTCATCAATATATTTATTCTTTGACATTTTAACTAGTAATTTTTCCTTTTCAGAACTCAAAAGATGAATTCTTTGTATATCGAAGCTTTAGTTTTAAAGCTTATAATTTGCGGTAACGTAGGTTCTTTTCATCCTGCAGTTAGAAGTTTATTCAATATGTACGATATGTAGAGATTTTCTATAAGAAGTGAAGCATCTATTACCATCTCCTTTGTTCAGGAACGTTTCTATTAAATATCCAGAAAACTGGTTACCAAGCGTTAATAACCTAGCATTGAGCATCCTAATCCAGTAGCTTAACCCATGCGTTTTATAGACCCATGCATTTTATGGGATGCATTGATACGTTTCCCTAAAGTAAGCACAAATTCTATAAACGAAAGACGGCATTACATGCGAGTACATATATAAAAACTTATTACCAACTTATATATTCACCATGTAACATGGAAGAAACCTTTTAACATCTGTGAGAATGTCGGAAGATAAATTTGCCGCACTCAAATTTGTTTTTGACCCTTGCACAAAATGCTATAGCAGCTCCAAGCTAGAGTTGTGGTATTGACTTTGGTGTATAATTTTAATATTAATTCCCACAACTTCCGGGGGGAAAAAGTGCTACCGATGTGTTTTCATTGAGAAATTCATCAACAATTCTGGGTATACACTGCCTTCAATTTCCCAGCAGTTGCGAGTGAACAATGTTATCGATTAATATACAGCGTTCTGACGTGTTCCGCACATTGTGGAGCTCACAGCATCTCAATAGCCTAGAGATGAAATCGTATTACACTCCCATTTTGCTTTCTTGATTGTTGTGATACATTTTCGTGACGAAGTATACTCGCGTATTTATGTCTTGTCGTTGTGCTCGCTCTGGGAAAATTTTCAGGACCTAAAATACCTTTGCTTCCACTCTGCAAAGATATCTGCCATTGAAGAGGAGGTAGTTGAAGGAGTTGCGCTCTGGAGGTCCGTCCACGATCAGAAATTCGTTGTTCCACTCGAAAGTGAAGACGAATTCCCGAAGTGTAGGCTTCAGCAGGAGAAAAATTGCTTGCTTCTGTCTTGCGGCGCAAGAAAATTCTCATGATTAAAACAATGTAATAGAATTAGCGACAACACAACGAAAAATAACTGAATTTCGCAGTGATATGCGACCGCACGTTAATGAGAAATTTCAAGACCCGTAAAGAAGAAGCAGATTACAACCATGACCTGACACCGTCTCCGCCCCTAATCCAGTGGCCAAAGTCCGAACAAAATTGCATGTACGAACTTGACACAGCTAATAACCCCTGCGTTTTGACCGAGCACCGGCACTAGCCTTGCTTCTTTCTTGCATTAATATAATCATTCGTTTACAGGCAGCGAGCATCAGGCGTTCGAAAGGCTAGCAGTTTGTGGAAACACGATCAGAAGTTTGTATTCCTCTTCGCAACTCTGAAAATAGCATCATAAGAATAATTACCAAACATACGAGTGACGTAATTCAGTGTGATTTTACAATCTTTCTCGCCCAGTTTGAAAAACTAAGGAACACTTATTGGCTTCATGGGTTTTCTTCAGTAAAATTTTTCATTTCTTGATACAAACTGATGTTTGCAGAGATGTCAACAAAAGAAACTGCAGATTTACAACGATCCAAAACTAAAATCTAGACTCACCTTGAGAATTTAAAAGAGCGAACGCAAGCCGTCCATCACGGGAAGTAGAGGACATTATGTTGGAAGTCGAAGAGAATAATTTTCCCATTGCAGCAGGTGGAATGACTGAAGCGGTCACTCTTCTCCCTAGAATAGATGAAAAAGGACAAAAATGAATAGGGTTAAACTTGAAACTATCGTTTTTTAGGCTCTATTGTTTAGTTTAGATACATGTGCATGTGGGTTGAGGGTGAATGAGCTAAGCTTTTTTCGAGTGTCAGACCAATTTTAACTTGCAGTTTGAATGTTAGTTTCAACTTAGCTCTTCTTACCGACTCTCCAGCCAGAACTAGCAGCGTATTTCGCGGCTAACTTGGCAATCCTCAGTTTGCTCAAAGAATACCAGCCGAAGTAAGTAAAGTGAAACTATTAATTTTACAAGGGGGCCCAAAAGTAAGGTACCTTTTTTTGAAATTGCGTCTTAAACTTTTGTTAACGTATCAGTACTACCGATATCAGTGCGCCGCCCTGTACGTTACCTGACCTTTGCGCCGCCCTGTACGTTTTTTACGAGGTATTTTTACTAGAGACTTACCAAAGTTTGGTTAAAGATACAGATACATGAAATGGGCAGAAAACTCGCACTCGAACAACAGACAAAGAATTGTGCCGCCAAAACACACGTCGACTTGCCAACACTTGAAACGATAGATGGGTGCCGTGAGGTAGATCTATAGGTCTGTCGAGGATATTGGTTTACGAAAAAGAACAAGTGTGAACAATAGGTCAGCATACTAATTTTGCTCAAAGCGCTTTGGCAAAACATGAACAAACATAGATCACAGAACTGTGCCTCCAAAAGACAGGGGTGACAAAACCGGGCTAAGTGATTATGATTGGTGTAATTGGCTACGCTGGACGTTCGATAGAAATGGGCCTTTTGACAAGTAGAGGACAGTTAGCGACTGAGAACGGGGGTGACCAACATGAGGGCGTGGCCATTTCCAAGTGATCGATTTCGATAGAATCGATAGGGGTTCGGGTTTGGAGGCCCCAAGGGCCGGTCCGTGCTAGTGGGTCGTTGCTGGCAAGGTGGCCCACACCACAGACTTGAAGCCGCGAAGGGCGAGTGCTAATTTAGGTCTAGCGCTCTGCAGCCAAGCGGCAAGTTGCAATCATACGAGGTACCTAATATGCTCAACACTCAGTCTGGATTTCTATCATTCGTGCATCAGTGAAAATTCAAACAAATTATTCGGCGTGCTCGACGGTATCTAAAAAGCAAGACACAACGTCGGCGGAGCTCATCATCGTCGCACGTACCGTCAGGAATACAATTTGAAACAATTCATTACCACAAGGGTTACATGGTTAACAAATAGACGAATTTTTTGAACAATCACAATAAACATTTGGAACT
Organism: Orchestia grillus; assembly: GCA_014899125.1. Lineage (NCBI taxonomy): Eukaryota > Metazoa > Arthropoda > Malacostraca > Amphipoda > Talitridae > Orchestia > Orchestia grillus. Next base: position 8,789 of record VOMN01072264.1, on the reverse strand, counting down.
ACGTACAATAGCTACTTGTGGGCCTGAATGGGCTTCACGATTTCTAGGGCATCCTAGATAACCCGAATCTTAAAGCGTGCATGTACAAGTGTATCTAATCTATAGCACTATTTTTAACAGACTCGTGTCCGCTGCATATCGAGTTGTCGACTCATGTCCTATCCTATGCAAGCCCCAGCGTCCTTGCTTGAAGTGATCAAGCTCGTCGAACATCCACTTCGTCACGCGGTCAAGCGAATTCGATCGAGAAAGCAGCACTATCAACTACCAAGAGCCGAGCACGAGAACTTGGCTTGTCACTGGCCCAAGCCTGGTACCTTCAAACGTACGTCTCCTGCAGCGCTATTCATTTAAGAAGGCAAGAGATCCCTGAGTTCGAGAAGACAAAGTATAAGAAGTACCGACAAAAACATATTACAGAGGAAACTGGATTTACGCGACGGTGTGCTGCTGCTGCCAGTTGCAGATCTCCCATTCCCGCCGATAAAGGTTGCCCTTCTAAGGTTCAAATAGAGGATACCTTGCCCGAGCCAGTTGGAGCCGCAGTGTGTGCCGCTAAGGAAGGTTGCCTATTTCACATTGTTAAGCGGAAGACGACCATTTTCATTGCAAAAGTGTCACAATAAAATAATTTAGTAAGTCATAAGTGCCGAAACTACATCTGACTGACTACACAATTAATATAGCTGAGCTCGTCACATAGCACTATCGCCACTTCACGCAAACTGTATTATTGTAGCGTAAATTTTGAGTTGAACAAAATCTTAACTTAATTACCTGCGTAATTACCCGTGTTAAGGCTGTGTGCTTTGGCAACTGCGGCCAGAGGCTCTTTTTATCAGTCCTATAATCATTTCCATTATTATATTCGTTAATTTAATACTCCTTAAGATGAAATTTAATGTAAGAGAGCGAAGAGAAAAAGGAACGATCTTGCATAGACCGTAGAGATTGTGGAATCTACGCGCAGGTGTGTTCCCCCACCGGATTTTCTGTGCATGGAAATTACAAGTAAAGAAGGAAAGGAAGAAAAGACAAAGAAGAGGTAACGAAGAGTGTGAAAATAGAAAGAAGCAAAGTGGTCCTCAAAGGCCTATATAAAGCTGAGGTAACATAACAGAGCTTCTCTGGTATCGGCAGTTCCCATAGAATAGGCTAGACTAACCTAGCTAACCTAGCCCTACGGCTTATCCTGCGCCTCCTAAGAGAAATCGTCAACATTATTCCCGCTAATTAAAATCCGTACCGTAATCCGTAGCGACTTTCATGTTCCACATCGTTATTCAATTTTAGCGTTTTGATTTCCCGTGACATGCTGATAAATAAGCAAAGTTTTAAATGAGAAATTTTCTATTTCCTTCTTCTGTTGACTCCTCTATGCACTTAAGAATTATTGTTGAGGACCGAAGTTACCTCCCAAACCTCGGCGATGTTTCGCTCTTTTATGTAGTATAATTTAGCACGATTTGTTGATTAATTTCTACCTTTCATAAATCTTGCTCAATGTCAATTCAATATCTTGATCATATACTAATCGAATCAGTGCAATAATAAAGTTTGGTAAAAGAAATAGTTTTGGTAACAAATACCTAAAAAAAACATTAGCTTTTTCTATTTTAGGCTTCATTTATAAGTTTTTCCAAATGAAAAATGTCGACACTAAAATCAATGACACGGTTAACCATCTATATTCTACGAACACCATGCATCGTCTTGCATCGGAGTTGTTACCATCCCACGTCCAGAAAACAGGACGTCGTGCATTGATGCGTCGAGAGCCTTAGGTCTGGGAACTCGTGCACCTCGCGGAGAACACGTTAAGTTTTTTGAATATAGTGCAACGCTTATAGGGTGGCTTTCCAGATTATCACTTACGACGATCCGTGTTATCCAAAACTGAGATTTTTCCGAGAGACTCTCCACCCAGAAAAAGAGAAGCAGTAAAATATTTTGGGGCTTAAGGTATAGTTCGTTGAATCAAAAGAACTTTAAAATTATGAAATTTATGTTACCCCGACTTTGTGCGTTACAAATAGGTAACCTAACTCCTATTGATATACAGACATTGGATTCGGAAGATAAATAAAGAATCTATAGAGGTATTGAAAGCGCGAGGTAACTGAGATTTTCGTTTTGTTTTTTCCTCAAAAGCTTAGCGCAGGATCATTAACATCCTGTTATAGAAGCATCCTACAGTAACAGAACTATTACAGTAGAACTATTACAGTAACAGTTCAGTTTACTAGATTTTTTCATCGCCCTAAAGATACTAAGATACTGCCCGTAATAAGATACTAAAGATACTAATATTGCCTGTATTATTTCAACAGCGACGCGATGTGTACTGCTGTACCCATGAAAGGAAGGGCGGGGTGATAAACGTGTGGAAACAGTCGAGATGGCAGTTCATTATTTCGGTGAGCCCATACTTTGATAACATCCATAATCATATTGATGTGTTATTTTGCATTTAGATAGCTTTATTTACCTAATTCAATTGTGATTTCTTTATTTACCCTCTAAATACTGAGCTATAAATTGAACAAAGGTGAGTGACCTGAGCTAAGGAAGAGTTTATTTTAGGAATATGAAGGGCTGCCTTTACAAATTAATTTGCCCTGCAGTGGGAGAAAGGGAAAGCTAGACTAGTCTGAAGGTATTCCTTACTTCCACTGGTCTGTGTACTAAGCCTTTATGATCACTACGCCCCCTCCCTGCTTGAAAGATTTGTTAAAAAAATTGTTTCCCGTGGCAACTCTTCAATGATATACGGGATAATCGAGCTCACAGAAACCAGTTTTACCTAAAACAAAACCTGACCAGTCAAATGTCTACTCATTTTTGCAGTCGCTTAAGCGGTCGTTAGCTTCTAATTTTTTACTTTAATGCGTCTAAACAGCCGCCGGTCTTTTCGTTCTCATGGTCGCGAGTTTTGACGTTTTTCACAGAAAAAACGCATCTACTTTGGAGTTTTGTCCTGTTTCTCAAATTCTACCGCGGCCATTGTTGCAACAGCTCTCGAGACCTCTAATATAGACCTCTAATTTGAGCTCCAGCAATCGTCCCGTTTTTCGAAATCATGGAGGGAGGGGGGGAGGGGGGAGGGTCAAGCACGATTATTTCATACAACAGTGGGATCTCTGGAAACCATTGATGTATTCTATCAATTCACCTATCTGAAATAAAATTAAACCATGTATAGGAATTTCGAATGAATATGTGTAACACAGTGGCTCATCGAAGTATTGAACATTGATCGCTACTGTTCCCATTATTTTGCCCAACCTCTATTTATTGCTGCCCTGATGAAATCACTCGTAAGCAAATCAAAGTGCATCCACCTGTATCATTAGTTTTGGCTTTGTGCACATCGGAAAATAAAACTACTTTTACATCAATGCCCACCGCGTTTCGTATCTTGGCTTCCAACATGAGCCGGATCTATAATCGGATCTTAAGAAAAAATCTAGTGCGACCAAAACTATTGTCTGCCGGTGTTGTTTATTCAGGTCGCCGAGCTCGCACGAGCCCAGCCACAGGTCATGGGAGGGCCTCGCAGTGTGCATGCGTTATCGCACGAATTACGATGCGCAAGGGGTTTATCAAAAAGTAAAAATTCAAATCGCCTGTCTCTGTTCAAGAACAGTTAATTGTATAGTTGCAGTGTGAAAACTTGACTACTTACCATGAAGAAAAATTGGTCCCCAACGAGCCTGACGGGGACGATGTCCTTCACCGCAAACGGAAAGGAAATGAAAATTGTCGACACCACGCGGAGATTACGGTCCAATATTACTGAACAGACTGTCAAGGAAATTAGTTACTATATTTGAAAATCCATCTAAGAAGAATTTTAATATTTCTTGGGCGATTGAACTTGTAAATAACAAAGGCTCTATTTTGTAAGCAGTTGAGATTCAATGAAGTCTAAGGTTTGATACTATTCCTTTTCCTCTGGGGCTTGGAAATCGTGCTGTAGAGGAACTCTTGTTGACATTATCTACAGATCTGGTACAAGTTTGGTCACCTTTTACCGATAGAAATACTAGCATTAAAATCAGTTCACTCACCAACTATAGTTATGCACATTCAGGATGGCTGCAGATGCAAAGTAAAGGATACAAATTTCACTGCTCCGAACGAGCGACACGAGGATGCGGACGTCGTCCACCAGCCCCACGAAGAGGACGTCCTTTTCGAAGACTGCGTGCTCCACTTGACGAGTTTTCCTTTTCCACAAGCAGAGCTCCTTCGCTTGGGCCGCGAGAAGGAGCTCATCGTTGAAAACTTTGAAGGAGGCGTCACTTCCAACTGGGGGAGTTTTTAGTATTGCGTTATTGTGATACTTCGCCATAAATGAACTATAGACGTCACTTCCAACTGATGGGAGTTTTTAGTACTGCATTATTAAGATTATTCGCCACAAAGGAACAATAGATGTCCTTTCCAGTTCATGTAGATTTTACTTTTACATTATGATTAAGATACTTCGTAATTAACTTGCTATGTACGTAAAATGAAATATGCAGTTATTTGCAAAAGTTTGATTTAATGAATATGGACTAAGATGGGGACTTTGCATTAATTGTTCAAACTTAGATATAATTTTATGACTTCAAATGATACCAAACCTCGTCTCTCAAGACGAATTATAACTTTAGAACAGTAGCGTAGAAAACTTAGGATTTAAAGGTAGACTTTCTCGTTGTTATGAAATTAGTCTGATTTTTTGCGTAGAATTAAAATGTCAACATTTAACCACAGCTGAGCTTGAGCCCACAGCCCTGGGGGCAAACCAGGGTGCAAGATTTAGCATTGTTAAGAGCAACAAATATCGAAATACTATGATTTTCAGTATATTTTATCAAAATTACTTTGATAAATTTATTTCTTTATTCTCATACTAACGGTAGAAATTACTTATTAAAGTGAACAACAAATAGTTACCGTCTAAATAGAAGCCGAAATCATTCGACTCTTCGAAGACGTTGATGTGGATGATAGTCTTTTGGAGTTGTTTTTTCCATACCCTTCGCACAACCAAACTGGAAGCATCGTCTTTGTTTACCATGAAACTGAAAGAGAAAGTTGTTCTCGAGTCTCAAACTTCAAACGGAAAAAAGAAATTGTTTTCCTCTCACTTCGCTGCTAATTAACCAACTTAATTTCCGTCCATGAACCCATTGTTTTGCAAGCTGCTGGACAACTGTGAGGTAAAAACAGATCAGATTCGCAGATATCGGTGTATATAAAATTTACCGTAATACTGACAGAAACATTGAAATCGGAATAGATTTGTCGTTTTTAATCTCAAATGTGATCTATAGAGTGAAAAGAAGGGACTATAAAGTATGAATTTAAGAAAATAAAGAATCTATGCATGGATGTGTCCTTCAGCAAGACTCCCTGTGCAAGGAAACCGCAAGTTAACACGTTGACTCCGAAGTGGGTCATATATGGTACACGCGATCATCCAACCTAACCTAATGTAACCAAAGCGTTATCATGTATAAATACATATTTTCGAGTTTTCGTCAAATTTGTGTTCGCCAATCGAATAAGCTAGTTCTGATTAAAAGAAAATTAATAGATTAACCAAATTTGTGAAACCAAAATCCTTCATTTTTAAATTCACATTAGAGATATTAGTCGGCATGTAATTTTACCTGTGTGGAGAATCGGAGTCAACGTGTTAAGAAGGAAGAGGAAGAAAAGACAAAGAAGAGAAGGCGATGAAGGTGTGAAAACTGAAAGAACCAAAGCGGGCACAAAGATGGTAGCCCCGAAGGCCCAACTATGACTCCCTGGGGATGCTAGTCCTCGTAGCATAAGAAAGACAAACCTAACTAACCTAACCCTATTGCCTATGACTTATCCTATGCCCCTGAGGGGACAGCAACGCTCAACAACTCCCTACGCAACCCCAGCGTTACGTAGGGTTGGCAATTGGTAGCATTAGCATGCATCGCTTGACCGCGGTATGCGAACAGTGAGTTCGGAAAGAGGCAGAATGCATCTGAACTGAAAGGAATATTCAGTGATGAGCTCCTAAAAATATAATTTAACTTACAGAAAAGTCGCGCGTCCAACTGAGAGCGTATCCTAATGCCTCTTTGATAGGCTCGTACTTGTATTTATTAGATATATTGTGAGTCAAGATTTACTTTTATACAAGTAAAAGGAGCAGAACAAGTGTTGGGGCTGCTCCCACAGCTAGATCCTTCATAAGGAAAAATAAGATTTACCTCGAAGAATACAATGAGCAATCGTAACTGAAGCAAAATGCAAAATATTTAGAATTTTAACACTAAAGTTCTCAGTCAATCAATGAGGCAGTATAACCAATGCCATGACAGATAGAAATGAACTAAAAAATTGAACTATGGGCAGAGCGAAGGCTGGCTATACCGGCACCAAGAGAAAACTCGTTCATTTAAATTCAAATCTCGCCCTACTCTCGCAGGACATTTTGAAATACTGATTCAATTCTGGTACAATAATTAAGTAGATAATTCAGCTCTCGTACTTGGTATAATAGCTTTCACATCACCTGAGCCTCCTCGCTGGTATACCGTATAATAGCCTCGACATCACCTTAGCCTCCTCGCTGGTATACCGNCACCGCAACATTGCTCACCACAACATTGCTCACCACAACATTGCTCACCACAACATTGCTCACCAAAACATTGTTCACCACAACATTGCTCATCAACGGATTTCATTCACAGAAATGAGTGCGCCAACTGGAGAAGCAAAACGACGCACAGCGCCGTGGAAACTATCCCAACGATTTTCCATTTGGCATAAAACTAGAATTGCACCACACGTACCGAATACCACGAGCTTCATTTCATCTGGTCCGATTCCCGGTAAGGCAAAACGGCTGTGAGATGACAGGGCAACCGTTGGTAGCAAGTAGAAATCCTTCAATGAACTACAGCAAACCGAGTAATAGAAACTGAGAGCAGCCCATGGTGGTACAAACGAATGAACAAGGCGAGTTGTGGGCTAAGGTTTTTCATGAAAACCGGCATAAATTGTACATTGACAAAATGACGAAACACGCCAGGGAAAATGCGATAAATTTCAAGCATCGTCATAATCAGGTATTCATGACAATATATTATCATGTGTTCTAGGGTTAAATATTACGCAAGATTATTACCAGCTCTCTAGCTGAGGAGTTGCTGATCGTAATCGGGCTCGGAGTTTATATTACATTCAATATTAATTATAATTCTCTTTCTTGATACCTTTGTAACACAGTGACAAAGAAACTATACTGAAAATTTCAGAGCCTGAGATACGCATTAGCGTCACATTCGTTCTTATCAAAATGAAATACTCGTTTTCCCTAGAGCGCTGAAATATTTGAAAAAGTGTAGCAAGGACCACGAACACCTAAACAAAACCGGCCAGACTAATCTAGCTGCAATCGTCACGGTGATCTCACCTGGAGACGGAAGGCACGTTTCTAACCGCCTGCACGACTTCACCATCGCACATGAAGACTTTCAGGACGCCCTCCACCAGCAAGTAGAGCATACTTCACCACCAGCCTTCCTAATTTGCAGCCCTGCATCGCTCCACTCACCCATCGCCGTAACTTTTCTTAGAAATTTTCCCGTGATTCAACAACAACCACCTTTCAAACGTCGTGTCACCTCAGTAAAAGGAACAGCAGTCGTAACACCGGCGACGTGATGGATTTTTTAACTTTCGAGTCTAAAAGCCTCTGTCAGAGCCTAAAAAAAGCATGCAGTGTCGTCAATGCCTAAAAGAAAAGTGAGACTGTGGAACATTCCGAAGCCTGACATCGATTCTAAGCTTCTGCTACGTAGCAGAAGAAGATCCTCGCTTATGTTGGTCGTATAAATTTCGGCCTTAAATACCAACATAAGCCGTGAATAAATGGTAATTTGCAGCAATTCATCATTTTCATACTTAGGAGCTACATTTTTCATCAGCTAATAGCGCAATAGTGGAAATAATAGAGAGAATAGTAATTTCTTACATCAGAGAAAAAAATTGTACATCAGGGAATAAGCATCAGTGAGATCAATGAAACAATCTTCACATAGAGAAAAGATTTTACCGTGAACAAGTCTTTTCATATAACGAGCGCTTCACCTTAGGTATATTCAACTGGAATATTATAAAAACAGTAGTCTTTATTCGGGTTGGTTATATTAACAAAGCTTTAAAAGAGCAATTTCCAATTAATGTTAATCCTTGCCTGCAATAAACGCAGGACGCAAACGCAGGTCTATTCATTTTTAACATTTGTAACATCAGGCAAAAGTAAGAAAGTGAAGCGTGTAGGTCATTAATGATATAGTAAGTATCACTATGCACATTAAGTCGCAGTAATAAGCCTAACAGAACTCTTGCAGATGATTTATAAGAAGATTAGGTTGTATCCGTATTTTAAAGCTCCCTCTCCACATCAAGGGGGATGCAAAGCGAGCGAAGAGAAGAAGGGACCATCTAGTATGGACTAGAAAACGTGGAATCTACGGACAGGTGTGTTTCTGTACCAGATTCCCTGCGCATAGAAACAACAGGTTAAGGAGAAAGAGTTCCTGATAGTTATATCATGTATAAGAACCATCTATTGTAGAGCGTGATGTCACTTTTTCCCTCCTGTACCTAATATTCTTTCACTCCTTCCCAGATTTGCCCACAGGAGTGTTATTGTGTAGTTTCTAAGTTCCTTCAAATTTGTGCCTGTCAATTGACAGAAGCTCCAGGTTGTGCCGCCCAGGCTGGACCTTCCCCTAAATCTG
>VOMN01072255.1:0-12744 GCA_014899125.1 Orchestia grillus | reverse complement strand
ACAGTTTGCATACGAAGAATAAAAATATACGAATAAAATATTATTGAAAAGAATCGTACTTCTTACAGTGACCGTATTATATACAATTATAGGTGGATCTGATTCGGAAATTTTTCAAATTGCAATTTGCAATTATTTATTCATACGTGATGAATGTGCTCTTAAAATTTGTTTCATTGCGCAAAACAGTTGCGAAACTGGAATCATCGTCAGAATTTTTATAAATATTTGTGTAACTATTCACGCATCAGGAAAACGTAACACAACCATAAGCTGAATGTAAACAACTGGAGCTTCCAAGGTCACCCAGTTTTTTGCGTTTTCTTTCAGAATGTATATTTCCTTCCATACGTTTGATATTATGAAAAGTATTAAACAAAGCAACAAAAGCCAAAAAAAGTCTTGGGTCTTCAAACAAAAGTCTTCACTCAATCGGATTTATGAAATCCTGTGGTGGCCCAGCTCGTGACTTGAACTCGTGGAATTTCGCAGGCATTCAGCCCTGGCTGAATATTTGTATTCAATCAACCACTATTCAAATTTCTGTGGTGGACAACCTCGATTAAACCAGATAAAATTTATAGTCTTTATCGGGCAGCCATGCGTCAAACTCAACAATCCTAAGAGAATCAAATAAAACTTATTGCAAATTTCGGACTGGGCCCAGCTTTTACTGTTATAGTTCACCTATTTTCAAGCCACTATAATTTTTAAACGAAAACCCAAACTTAACGATACCAATAGTACATTTTTCTTAAAACCGACCACCCGATAAATAATTTTATTTCTATTATATATTTATACATTGTAAATAAATAGTTTATTTCGTGTATTCTGTGCACGACTATTCTCAAGAAATTTATAGTAATTATGTAATTTCGTGACGGATTCATACCATTGATGATGAATCTTCCGACTCAAAAAGTTTGGTTTTTACATGAAGGAATGTTAATTTTAGTATATAACTTCTCTTGGTGGCAGTCTTTTCCCTACTTTTTATCCGGAAATTTTATGTTCCTCGTAACCTAAACATATTTTGTCACCTGAATTGATATTGTGCATTTCGTCGGTCTTCACGTACGTGAGTATATGGATCAACGGTCATTAAATGTTGTACCTCTTGTCTCTACCGTTTCTTCCGCAGGCGTTACTTTTACTCAAATACTTACTTGATCTGATTGAAAAAATAATTGTAAATAAAACAGATTCTTAGGGAGATACGAATGTTTCATTGCTATAGGGAACGTGAATTTTTCTTTTGGTTAAATAGCAATTGGAAATGAGGTTGCTGATGATGACGATGAAGATGGTCCGGGAGAATTGAATTACCGTGCCGTAAATTGAAATAGAAGGAAATGAATTCTTGTTGTGACATGCGTACCTCAAAAACTGCTGAGGAGCGAATGAAAAGTTATGGGCACATTTTATAACCGTAATCTAGTGGAAATATTTGAAATAATTACATACACGAGCTTGTCGCACTTGGCTCTTTTGAAAACTACTTACGTTAAAGGGGAAAAGAACATGAATTTAGAATTACTTCATATGAACTATAGACGTTTCTTTTCAATTTTATTTTGCGTGAATGTCATTGTTTAGCCTGAAAAAGCTTCTCTTGAAGAAAATAGACGTGACATTCCTTGATTGGTTAAAATAAATAAAGCTAAATCTTCCATCGATTCCTAGAATATAGGCTGTATAAATTACGTCCACTCACGGAATTTTGAATTACAAATTCCAGTAGCGGAGCATTTTTTTAACAGTCTCCGTATCGATGATGCAGTGGTGAAATATTATGGTTGTCGTCTCACAAAGCAATAACACATGGAAATCCCATACTTTTCAGATAGAGATTAGATTTTTCGCATATTTTTCTGCTATTGTTACTCCTTTTATCTGTATTCTGGTGCTAACTAGAAAAAAACTAAAAGCTTAAAGGAAAAATCTCTTGATTGGGAAGTAGTATTACAGTTGAACTATTTCCCAATCCCAGCAGTCAAAGGTCTTTTTTCTACAACTTTTTCTCAAGTTCTGACTTCAAGGTGAAGCTAAAGGAGCTAGGGATTAACGATACGAATAGGGGTACGTAAACATTCCACTCAAAAATCCGTTTTTTTCCTAAAACGAATGACAAAATAAAGCACGAATTCACTACGACTATTCATCTGAAACGAAATTCAACACTGATTACCGAATGAAAAATTGGAAAATCTGTTGGAACATTGTTGGAACACTACACTCGGAGCCAGCGCAACAAATTACAAGTACAACGGGATTCTGGATCTTGATTTTGTAAAAACAGTCTTTACTTCCCAGGTAAACAAAATTTGTATTTCAGGTTCCATGGTTGTTATATATCCTGCAACTTTTCAACAGAAAGCATATTTTTTTCGGTCAGTTACCTAATAACTATCGAAATTTAATCCGACAAAGAAAACGAAGGTGAATTTTACTCACTCACATATTGAAGGTGAGCGCAGTGAATACCTGAAACACCAACTGAATAGCTGCTCCAGACTTGATGGATTTCACTACGTTTGATTAGAAACGTAACAAGACACTCATTCAGAATTTCAAGAAATCGGAACAGTCTATAGAGCCGTACTTGTGATCCGCCAAAACATTTGCCTAAAAAATTGACACAGAAGATCGGCCGTTCTATTTGTCATGCTTGGGTTCGAATAATCTTTAATTAAGACGGTCGTAATCTTATATTCAACATTGATATATACAGGCGATCGTCGACACTTGGCGTTCTTATTATAAGCGGTGTTTTAAATAAGTTTTAAATTTTTCGGCTCGAATGTTTGAACTATGTACTCGAATACCTGAAACTAAAAATTTAGAAAACGTAGCTTAAGCGGTGCTTTATATAAGGACATCGTATGGCAAGGGCCTCCTATATTTCTAATTCAACTTTTTTACACTTTTAAAATTGAATGTTTGTCCCAACGGTTCATCTGCAAATGTTTTGTTTCTGTCAATTTACTGACTTCTTTTATGGACCAGCAGTTTTTTCGTTGATTTTTTTAGAATTACTTATATTGAGGCCTAGCTATGTAACTTGGTTAAGCTTAAATGTTCGAATATTCATTCCTCCTATAAGTTTGGGTATATTTGTTTGGGGAGTGGTACAGTGATTATTCCAAAAATGCTCCTAAATAACTCTCATTTGTTTCGTGCCGCGCACATGAGATAAAAACTTAGCGCTACACTTGGAATACTGTATAAAGCTTCAACGGTTTTCGTGAAAAAGTATTCGAGCTATGATGTAAAAATAGATTGAAATATCACTTTGAAACGTAATGTAGTAAATTTGTTAGTCTGGTAATAGCCTTGATTGTACAAAAACTTTAACTCAAGTATATAATATGATTGATGCAAATCCTGGTCAAATGTTATTAATATTTACCCCCCTAGTATACGAGGCAATGGCTAATCATTTCCATTGATTAGTTTGAGATAGCATATTGTTCGGGTTGAATGAGCCAAAAAGATCATCTCACCCAGTTTATGGGACGCAGGCGCAATAGCATTCAGCGCATAGCGTCAGCGGACACCAGAGAACTGGGGACAGAAGGTCCCATGGAGCGAGTCAGGTGTCAGCGCCAGACCCGCGATAACAGATGGGCTGTTTGGCTCCCCGAGGCCGTGCTTGCCTGTTGCTCCATGCGCCACGCGCCTTCTTGAGCGAAGTTCTCCATCCGGGTGTACCAGTTAACTTCGTTCATTAATCGTAGGCGCTGGAGACACAATTTCAACAGAGAATTAGGAACAAGAAATGTCTAGCTAAGCAAGCGCATATCCCTGTAGAGGAAACCTTGAGAATGTTTTTATTAGGGCATTTGTTCCATACTGGAGGTACCATCGTCCACTTCAATAATTGTTGATTATTTTAGATTGCATGGGAATATTCGTTTGCATTATTTTTCATCCGGACTCGCTACTTATAATTCTACAAATTAAACAGTTCAAACAGCAAAAACATGTTGTGCTCTAGGTTAAGCCATTTTTTGCGACAGTGACTTCTTTTCCAAGCATTGGTATCAATACCGACCTATAAAGCTATAATAACGAGAGAAAACCTGCTTTGAGGAACAATTTTTAAAAATATGAATATTAGCTTGCTACTTTTTGATTCGTAGAAAATTGGTTCAAGAAAATGACTATGTTGATTAGAATACCTGTTGAAAATACAGCTTATTTTTCAGAGTCTAATGGTTCAAATAAAATTCCATTTGCTTCTCGTATTGATGCAAGTGGCTGGTACAAACGGAGTAAAAGTCGTTCGATAGAGATGATGACAGACGTCACTTTCACAATTATTTTTCTATATTAATGAAGATTCAATTAGTGCACTCCATCTACTTAAGTAAATGGTTAATGGTATTCTATGAAAGTGTTTCTCATTTCAAAAGCGTTAGATTTAAATTGTAGTTGCATACGTTCCGTAAAATTGCCACGATTACTTACCTCACTTTCTTTGACAGGTTATTCGCATTACGAATGTGCTGGATGCACTCGCATAGCCTCAGTCGAAGCCAATTTTGGCTCAGCGAGACTCAACCGCTGCGCTGGTTGCTCAGAGTACGCACTTTATCCACTCTCCCAACAGACGAGTCAAATTTTGCGTCCTAAGAGGCCTGTATTCCTTTGTCTTTCAAATTTTAAGTGTTAATTCCCATATAATACATCAGTATAAATATTGTTGACATTATTGTAAATCTGACAGCGAACGACGTTTGGCCAAAATCTTCAAAATCACATAAAAATCATTCAGATAAACTACGTAAGATTTCGAATTCTACTCCACATGTTTTTTCCAAGAAACTTCTAGACCGACAAAAACTGGGCTGCGCACCACATTAGACATTTGGCACAATAGAGAGAAACGTACAAAAGTTCCACTAATCAGTATATGCAAGACGTTGACGCGACACCACTCACTTAATTCTCTGGTCCCGTTGGGGCTTTCCCTTCTTGTTTCGGCACCACTCAAGGCAAGCAAACACTCGAATGCGCTCAGTGCGGCTGAAGAAGGAAATGAGCCTGAGTGCCGCGCAATCAAATCAAGGAGTGACAAGGTATACTGACGAGCAGTACCATACTTACTTGGTTTTTCTGTGGAGGAAGTTTGAAATAGAAAGTCTTTCATCTTTCATTTTCGAGGAAGTATTTTTCTTGAAAGAAAATTTCGAACGAGATCGGTTTGTGAGACTGAATGAAACGGGAATTAGTAAATCATGCTTTTTGAATGAATTTAGCCGTGAGGGTATTAAATTAATTTTCATTCAACCCTTAATATTTGACCAACATTTTATTTTGATTATATAAGTTGGTGAGAATTCATAATACAGCACTTGCTTATTCCACAATGCGATGCTCTATCCTAATTCGAGGAACAAAATATCAAATTCGAGGAATATCTCAAATGAGGTCATAGCTTTTTCAAGATATTTAAATTTATTAATGCGGACTCTGACCATTCAACAGCTTGATTGAATTACGAAATAAAATACGGTTCACCCCCAGAAATTAGTCCCCTGTTGCTTTTCGAGCTCCTGTTACTCACTCCGTGCATCAACCGGTCTTAGAAGTTGTGACCGTAGTTTAGGTCATATACAAATACTGAAAAGGTATCAATCTCCATTCAGTGCTGACAAGATATTGGCATGTTTCTTAGTTGGCTCACAACGATGGGACGACAGCAAAATATTTCAGAACGGTAAAAAGGGGCTATAGCATATGATCGGGCTGATGGACGCCCAGTGAAGGAAGTAATCAGACTTGCCGGCATTTAATCCCGCAATGTTATGCGAGTCTACCAACAAGAGAAACAATCCTGTGCATACGGATATTCAAGGCCAAAATTGGGATTGGGAGAAAATTATAACCGATAAGTACCGCTGCCGTGTGTCCCGAATAGTTGAACGGAATCGCTTTGCATAAAGGATGAAACTACTGCGAAAGTGAAATGATGGCCGCTCTCCTGGTGCTTCTGAACGAACTCTTCGTAGGAACTTCATGTAATGGATTTATAGATCACAATGACTCGTAAACGGCCGATGTTAACTCCTGCCTAAAAAACCGCTCATTTAAATTGGGGCAAAGCGAATGTGTAAATTGGAATGTATAGGAGTAGAGAAGTGTCATGAGGTCAGATGAATCACAATTCTGTCTCTCTAGCAATGATGGCCGCCGTCGTGTTCATCAAAGACCCCATGAAATCTTCGACGAAGCCTGTGTGCAAGGTGCGATATAAGAAGGAGGAGGGTGTGCCATGTTCTAAGGCGGTTTCAACTACACAGAAGTGGGTCCTTTAGTTGAGGTATCCATCACACTGAACCATAATGGCTGCATTGAGCTGTTAGATAACCAAGTTTTGCCATATTGTATAATATCTGAACTGCCATTAATTGGCATGACAGTCCTTCAGGATATGCCAAGCATTCTGATTGACCAGCTAAGTCCCCAGACATGAATCCAATATTAATTTTGTGAGGTCACCTGAAACGAAAAGTTGAGCGTCTAGAAGATCGTCCACTTACTGTGGTCGCACTACGTGATCTATTGATTTAAGTGTTGTTTAAAATCGACCAGATGGACATCAAGACAGTTGCAGACTCAAAACTCACTCTTGCTGGTTGAAGTTCTACATCATATTGGAATCAGGTGACCAATTTTTTGTCCGGGAGCTCATCAAACAGAATTTGAATATGTACATCACTCCCTTTTCAACGTTCTACCGAATAATTCCACATGAAAAATAGGACTTTACGACCGTACTGCAATCTGTTCATTTATTGCATTTCTCCGCTGGTTGCTCAGCCCACAGCTTCAATCTTGAGTAAACTTTTTTCGCCCAACTTTTTAGTACGGAAATCCGTGAAATGATCCTTTCAAGGCATCTCGTCTTAGGTGGAAGAGCTGAGTGTTTGATCAAAGAGCGAGCCTAATGCCCCGTCTATTTGATTTCTTCCTCGAGAAAATGTTATTCGTCTTGGTAAGAAATGGTAAATAAAATAAACTGCTCTTTCGTAAATAAATACATGAAAAATAAAAATTAAAAAAAGTCTACTGATAGGAAAGAATTTTTCCAATTATAATTCGTAAATTCTGACGAACAGAAATTTACTAATTATCATCAGAAAATTTTTATTAACATATAAATAGTTTTTAATAAAATTGAGAATTGAGCCAGTGCTTTTCAGTTCCATGCATTCTTATGAACCAATGTCACCCAAACAGATCGTTTCGCTGTTGTCCAAACGATTAGACTTATGCTGTTATGTAACAAAGCAATGAGTTCTTTTTAGATATTAAGTGCTATTTGATAGCCATTATATGGCGTTTTGTTTTTGGTGATTCAGTCATTGACCAGGGAAAATTACATTTTAATATCATAATCATCACGTGATAGTATATATACTTATGTTGTGGAATAAACTACTTTACGTTGAAGTTAATTAATTTTGCTTCTAATATAGTAACCATTTTTGTAAGCTGTTGCGTGATTGGAACACCATAATATTTGAAATATCCAAATAACTTTCGATCATTATTTAGCCTCACTTAATAACTCATTTAAGCGGAAAACGAAAGCGATTCGGTTCCATTCTACATTAAGTTTTAGACACGTCATGGGCTAGCTTCATTTTTCGATATTTTTCCGTAAAGTGTTTTCCAACTAGAATCATGATACGACTTTAAGAATTTGAAGTTCGAAACTCAGTAGTTAAAAACACATTGAATAAAAGAATTCAATGATTTGAACTAATGCTATATATATTTAATTGACTTTTCAAGGTGCGCAAATCTAATGAATGCTAACAGATTTATGATTGCTATAACCGCAGATTGCTAGAACTTCTATCTAAAGATAGAAGCTGTGTGTGTTAACGGTATTTTGGTTGTGATTAAGAGGACGACGAGTACTGCCTGAAACCTTTAAACTGTGAGTGCTATTCATGCATGAACTATGTTGTAGACGCATCCCACCGAAAATGGTGGAACAAATGATGTCAAATTCTCAAAAATCCCTCTTATTTTCGGTAACTTTGAAATGAAATGGTGCTATTTTCAGTATCACCGATACGGACTGCCTTATCTTTGAGAATCGCTGAAAGTTTAGGAATAAGGACCCGGAAATTTTCTCCTCTCTAAATTCTTAAGAGCGTGGCTGGGAAACGGACCCACCAAGCAAGCAACAACTGTGTGATAGTATATTGTGGAATAATGACAGGAATATTAGTTCGCTGTCTTGTTATTGTACATTAGGACCGTGGATGAAATTTCATCGTCAAGATATTACTCGCAATATGAGAGCACACCGTAAATTTAAAGTCATGTGGAGCCTGGTGTTTAGGGAAACATTTATCTTTGTGTAAAGTTCAAATGGTGTGTATTACCTGCCGCGCCGTTACAGTAGGTACTTATTTCTGAAAACAATTACTAATGAATTATCAAGCTAGGACTGCGCCGTATGCGATATACGTGTAATTTACAATGTTATTTGTATGAGGATTTTTGTTTGAACTTTTGTAGAGGTAAAATACTATCTCTTTTATTTATGCCTAAGAATTAGAAAAATACACGGACAGATGCAGAAATGGCGTTCGAAATATAAATTTCGATTTAAATAAATTTTTAACTTTTATTTTTCGTTCGAACAAGATGGTAAGTGAAATTTTAAGTACGCGAACAATCGAAATTACAATTAAAATACGATACCCTTTATTGGGAAGCCATCTCAATCCCTGGAGCGAGTACTTAGTCATGCTTCACAAACCAATATTACAGCATGTGACCTCCACCAGCCTGTCAAGAAACGCTTACGCAATCAAGATGTAGTGTGCGAGTGATAAACAAAATTTTGGTGTGATTTGTACTCTGTAATTTTTGACAAATTATTTTTAATGTTCCGACAAAAGTAAATGATTTGCAAGGTAATGCATTAACGAAAGCCATTAAAAAACGAACTTATGAAAGCCATGTCAAAACAATTTGACTAATTTTATCTTTAAGACTTTATAGTGAGCATATATTTGATTTTTACGATACGGAGTCTAAAAAAATCTGAAAATCATTAAACGCGCATTTCGAAACGAGGTGATGAAATGTTATAGCCACTGGGGGAATAGGGGAAATTAAAAAGCTCGCGAGGAGTTATGTTCTGCAGGATTCCGTCTAGTTAAAATAGTGGAGTTAGCATTCAGGACTCTAACAAATAATTCAGAGAGTATAACATATTTCTAACTTTCAGATGCGAGTAGTGAAAATAAACCCTAAAAATGGAGTATCCTGATTGAGAGGGTCAAATGAGGAGCTTAGCTGGGAAATGAAATTAGAAATTACAACACAATGAATGAAAATAAATACAGGCGGCTGTCCAATTACAGAGGTAAACAATACTACCCTAACTAAATTCCCAAAGGTGATAATAGCTACATCCTACGAGTGATGGAAATCCCCAAGAGTTCCCTCTGACTCCAGTTGGTAATAGACAACCGTAATCTTAAGCCTAATCTTGTTCGGAAGTAAAGCTGACGACAATTTAATAACTGGCAAGTTTGACCCGATGAGGGCCTTCTTCATGTCCTCTAACTCGACAATATTTTTCAAATGCGATAGTTGTCGAGCCCGAACTCGTGTTTCGGCTTAGGGGAAGAAATGCTCTCGTTGACGTATTGGTGTGGACGAGGTAATGAACCCCACTCCAGAAGAGTGCCTCCCCAGATCTGCTCTATTGAAAGCCTCCGCGGTTTCGAGTTGTGGGAGACGTGTTTACCCACTTCTTCGCCGACAAAGTTCTGCATGACAAAATCATACATTCGATGAAGGCTAAGGGTATTGGTAAAGAATATGTTTTCCAACAAGACGCTGTCCCAGCCCATTCAGAGAACATAATCATCGACTTGCTCAAGAAATCCAGTGTACAATTCTAGAGAGGGACTTGTGGGCCTCCAATCCACCTGACCTGAACCCCTTGGATTACTGTTTTTGGGCACTAATTGAGCCCAAACCTTGTGCGAGGCCTCCTAATAGCGCCGCATCTCTCAAGAAGAACATCGAGAAAGCAGTAAGGTACATTTAAGCTAGGCTGGAATACACACACATTGAACTGTAGAGGAATGGAAAAGTGTTATGTGGTCAGATGAATCATTATGCTATCTATTGAAATGATCCCCGGCGTCTGGTCTTCAAAGACCTCATGGAGCCTTGAACGAAGCCTGTGCGCTAAGGCCGACGCAAGGAAGGAAAAGGTTTGTCATGTTTTGGGGGGGGTTTCAACTAAACAGATGTGGATTCTTTAGTTCAGCTATCTGTCAAACTGAACCAACATAACAACATTAAGCTATTATAAATAACCAAATTTTTGAATTTGCACAATATCTGAATAAGAAAGGCATGACGCGGTACTTGTCTTTCAGGACAACATCGGGATAGATCTGTCATTAATTGGCATGACAGTCATTCAGGTCATGTTCGGCATTTAGATTGACCAACAAAGTCCCCGCACATGAGCCCAATAGAAAATTTGTGGGACCACCTGGAATGACAAGGTAGCCTTCGAGAAATCGTCCACGTATCCACGTAAATCGTACTACGAGATCAGCTGATGAAAATTGATTTGAAATCGACCACGCATTAGTTAGGACACATGTAGACTTAATGTCGGCAGAATTGCCGCCATTACTCGTTGCGTAGGTTCTAGTACATATTAGTCGCAGGTGACTAATGTTTTGTCTGAGGAGCTAATTTTGACCGCTACAGTATACACATATTCATGGTTTGCGTTCACCCGCTAACCAACATCAACCCATCAGTCTACGCAAACTATGCACCCAACGATGGCGAGAATCTCTTAGCGCGTCTGAGAAAAAAAATCGAATGCATGCATAGGATATAAACGGACAGACACATCGGATACATAAAGTTAAACAAGCTCTTTGCATATCCAATCAATTGAAAAAATTCAGACCACAATCCAGGGATTCTGTTCCTTAGCTGCACTTGCTTTTTCTCTACTCCTTAGCTGGTTTCACCTGGTGTGGAAGAACCAATTGGATTTCTTACCTTCACCCAGAGATGTACTCAAAATCATGAGGTTTTAATTAGATACTCTCGTACAAGGTTTACAGTAGTATACTGTTTTAAAATGACTGTAAATTCAGCTCGGAATGTAGCAAGATCTTGAAGTTTTCTGTGAAATTTCTGCGGTTAAGAATGAACTAATAAACTTCATTTTTCAACGAAAGTCCTTCGTTGGCTATAGTGGTCAGAGGAGCTCGTCAGGCCGAAAAAGAATCATGTCTTATGTTTTAAAATGGTTGTGAAACCATTGGATAGATTTCACTAATGAGGGAACTTGAAACATCTTCTTCGGAAACTTAAATCTTCTTTTCGTATGAAAACTATACTTTTGGTTGATGAGGATATTGCAAAGATTTATTAATGCGATGATAAATCAGCTTAAAACGAGCTCTAAATTATGTCCGAGCGCTCAGAAACAGCAGGACTGTTTACTATTCACACATTTGGAGACGTACGACTACATCGTCTATTAGCTGTCGTAAATGCATCTTCTTTTAACCACGTCGTTCCATGGGTTAGCTGGTTGTGTAACAGAAATGATGCTAAAGATTGTATTTTGACCTAAGTCATGTTATGATAATGTACATATTTTTTAAAAACCGTGATCTTAAGATTCGCTCGTTCGCTGTCGTTTTTGTCTTTCACGCTATGACAGAGATTGAAAATTTGCAAGTTGTTCAATTAAAATGACTTTCAAGGTTTTGCTGCACCCCATCGCAAATGTGTCAAGCGAAATTGTTCCGGAGTTTGCTTTTCATTAGGAACGTTTGCTAAAGAAACTCACAAGCATAATGAGCTTCGCAAACGGTAACAGGACACTCAACGATTTTCAACCAAAAAACACCTCGTAGCGAAACAGAGTCTCAGAGGCAAGAGGCTTGGAGAGGTTAATATTAAAAGAAACACACAACAGGAGTTGAAGCTTGAAGTTTTAGTATTAATTTAAATGAATGTCGAGATGGCAGCGTTACTTTAACATTTACTCTATAGAATATGGCAGTTTTGTGCCTGAGCTTGTTTTGCACATGGTGTGTGACCGTGTGAAGTGTTGATCAAGGCTGAAACATTGGCTCTTTGCGGCGTATGGCGGCATTGATCTTTTGCGTCAGACATATTAAAACAACTCTGCTACTCGGAGATTCTTAACGTGTTCGACATTTATTGATCGCGTTCACTTTGTTCACTTTTCGCACGAATTTTAATTCATACGAACAGTAAATAGGGACAAACTGAAAAAGCCAGAAGCTTCCCCAATATTTTTCATCTCAATTTTGTGTTTATAATAAGCTTCTACTTCCAAATTTAATGAAAAATATTGTTTAGGAATACTGTTAGATGTTTCATAGTTTTTTTAGATTAAGAATACGTTATCATTTAAAACTAGGATGCATTGAAGTTATCGTTCGATGTCGTACCATGATGAAAACATATGAATGAGGGTGGCGCTGGTGAGTATACATAGAGCCTCTGGTCAACAACTAAGTAATTACAGCTCGACAGGAGTAGCAGTAGTCTATTCGTGACATCATTAAAAAATAAAACTTACATTTAAATTTGAAATCATGACTAAAGTCACTACACTGCTTACCAAATTACTGTAGATTTTTGTTCATTTTAAAAACTGTGCGTTCAATTCAAATAAAATTTTCA
>VOMN01072254.1:0-22201 GCA_014899125.1 Orchestia grillus | reverse complement strand
TTTCATGACGTTACGAATACTTATTTGACCCACTGTATAGGCTGTGTCTTGCTACGCGTAAGCCAATGATGCGACGAATGGTTTTTGCACTTTCAATTGTATTGCTCTCTGAATAATCAATGTTATCATTGTTATAATTTTTAACACAAGGTCGAGGGAGTTCTAACGATAACATTTTTCAATGCAATAATTTTTCAGCATCTTTTGACTGTCGCATGCTTGATTTTGTTAATAATCATTACTTGAGCTGAAAGCTTGGGTACAACTACTGACACAGCTCATCACCAAATTTTCTCGTAAACAAAACTTTCGCATTTGGTATCCCGTGTTCAGAAACAGGGGTACTGAGGTGCTGGATTCAGGTTCAATAACCCTAAAAATTCGAAAGCTGAGGTATATGACTAGTTAGCCAGCACTGGCGCACTCACATATATGTACGTCTCCACCATCCCAATCAAGCAAGCCTAGCTTGTACACGTGGCGGCTTTGCATGACATGACTACAACTAGTAGACGCACCCCGCCAAAAATGTCGCGAAAATTATTTTGGATTCTTAACATACACTCTTATTTACGGTGGCTCTGACATGAAATGTTATTTTCAGTATCACTGATACGGACTGCTTTATCTGACGGTCTCACTTTTATGATAGTTTAGGACAGTTAGACAGGAGGACGAAAGGACCACCCAACCAACCAAGCAAAATCGTTGGTTTCTGTCTAAAATGGCTTGCGGTTCGTGATTCCACTCAAGTTATCTACCTACACTAAACTACCAATGACCACCTGCAATATATGTAGAATGGAGAAATGTGGGTACAGCTCTAACACTACTAGGTACAATGAATGATGCTTTAATAAATTCTCCTTAATTAAAATCCAACAGAGCGCGACATCGAAGCCAGTTTAAGGAACGTGGAAAAATGGTCATTTGGGTGAATCATATTTTTAACTAATGCTGTCACTTGAAATCAACAGACTCGCAAAAAGCTTGCGAAAACCTGACGCGCACTTTCCCTTTAGCCTAGCGCCTCAATGCCGGCGGAAGTCAGCGCTTATCAGCTATTAACATGGCACCGCATGCCTCCATGTTAGGTCCCAGGAAAGTTTTTCCGTCCATCAGAGTTTCAAACTCATTTCGCATTTGAGCTGGACGATAAATCTAACTCACAAAATTGGTTGACTCAAAATAAAATCCTGTTTTTCACCTTTTTCCCACATGAGAATTTGCAGCGATGACGGTACGATATATTCTTATGTAGATAGATCATTTTGCGGTTGAATACTCGTTGTATTTAATTTGTTCTCACGTATCTTAAAGCGATGAAAACAAAGCGTCCCGTACTTTGTAAAGAAAATTATTCACAATGGAACAGTCTGGGGCCTAAAGCCGCCTGAGCAGTCTTTTCGTTCCTACTGTTCCTTGCATCCGCGTGCGAATTTAAACCAAACTATTGTGAATTCACTGCCTTTCTTTCAGCGACCAAAAAAGAGAGCTGAACGTAAGAGTACTAAAGAATCAACATCAGTTCCTTTTCTACAAAGATTCCCTCCCGAACGCAAAACGGAGCTGTGGGGCTCTTGAGCGACCTGTGCTTCCGCTTCGAAGTATTCCTTCGCCGGCGTAACTAGGTGTGGGCAAGGGAAAGCAGCGGAACAGGGAGCGGAATCGCAGGTAGCGAATAAATATAAAGTACTGCATACTGACGTGGAACAAAGTGATCAACTACGAGCGGTAAGTCGATCTAAATAACGAATAAATAATGAATCGAACAACACTCGGATAACTTTGAAATGGCATTGCTGATTTAAAATAGCTCAGAGTAAATATTGTATGAAATTGAAATCGATATCACAACCACTCTTTTACAACACATTCTATACGCAGAAAGTCACTCGCCAGTGAATGTGCTTGCTGTGAAATATATATAATAACGAAAACGGTCGTAATTTCTGTCTTTATCCTAGATGACTTCCTAGTTGCTCAGGAGCTACCACTTTAGAGAAAGTATGCATTAAATAAGTAAATAATGGTTGTTTCCAACTTTCTTCCGAAGGATTTCATGAAGAGTTTGTGCTCAACAAATGCTAACCGAAGAGATAGTTGATCTCTCTCTCTTTCTCTCTCAGATGCTTCTAACACAGCTTTCTATATGTTTACATACATAGTTCTTAATTAACGCCTGATGAATTTATCCCTGTAATAACTATATTGTATGCATTCATACCTGTAATGCAAGATTTTCATCTCCGCGTGAAAATTCAACTTATGTTGACTCTCAAGAGTCGAAAACGAGCGAGTAAAATGCTCGATGCGCCTCGAGTAGTTTCAGGTTTTTGGTTCAAATTGGCTCGTAATAAAATGAATCACACTTTGTGGCTCAAGTTTAAGATTTTATATTGAATGTAATAAGTGCATAAAATATCATTTTTTCAATATATATTTTCAATTTTGTATTGAAAGCATTGTTTTATTCTGATTCGACAGCTAGTTTAAATTTTCAAGGACTATAAAATCCCCGGGTAGACTTGACGCTTTGAGATAGATTATTGAACTCTTGTGACAAAAGTTCATGGTTTTTCTTGATTATTCAAGAAGACTTGGTCTATTTTGAGAATATTTAGCTTATTTATTTTTTCTAACCATCAAATTCTCGAAAAAATTACAATAGAACGCTCGCAGCTTTTTGTCACTCTGAGAACCATGAGATATTCTGAATCTTGCGAAATACAATTGACCAAAATTCAACATATTCTTAAAATTTGTCTAACAATTTATGTCATACACAAAGTAAATAACGTCACGATTCATATTCAGAAGGGATACCAAAGTTTGCACTTGTGAGAAAATCCGATGGTATACCCTTGTTTCTCGGGACTCGTTCCACGGAAGGAAGGCACTTGTTCTCTAATGTGGCTCTGGGAAGAGTCGCGTGCATTAAGGGAGGCTTGTGAGACAGTGACAAGGAGGGTCGTTGTCTGCAGACACAAGGCGCTAACGAGAACACAAGGCCATAAGTACGGCATCTGAATTGCTACAAGGCTCTAATCTCTCATCCAACTATGATGGTCACGCTTACCGACTCAACGCAGTACAGTTAACGTTTTACAAAAATTACTCTCCGTTACTAGGAGAACAGTTTAAACTGTAATATTGTTAAAGAAAGAAAAACATTTCAAAGTTTGAACCTGCATCCGACTCGTTAAGAAACTGTGAGCTCATTCATGCTACAGTATATTCAGTTGAAAATTTGCCTCAGATATAAATAAAGTATTTACAGTTAAACATAAGGCAGCACTTTGCACGTCTTAAGCATTCCCACTTTCGCACGATATAAATCAAGCCAAACGCACCCATCAACTCATCGTAATATGCTCAAAAATGCTTACAATTTTTCAAAATTTGAGACTGTTACCAGTACTAATCTTGACTCAGCAGCGTGGCCTAATATTGAAGCTCTACTAATACGAATTTCAACGTATTTTTCATTACTTCGTCACTGAATATAGTCACATTTTCGAACAGCCCGTAAAAAGGACAGCAGTCAATTCAACACGTGTCACACCAAACATGAGGTAGCGCATACCACTCAGATGATATGGTCATACAAGTGTGACAAGATCCGTTGAAAATATTGGTCATTTCAGGAAAATGTTAAACTTTACGTGATTAAGTTGCGATTTTTGCTATTTTCATATCATAGAAACGTCACATGCTGTAATACATTTATATCCACGCTGAGCACCTTTCTTCATTACGCTAGCAGAATTTCACGAATAAATTACATGTGAAGTATTTTGTAACTGGCAGGTTTTCCGTGACCTGTGACCCTCGAACACGCGTCCCGAGACACCACACGGAGAGGCAGGTCGCTCGCGGCTGAACTGATGAAGACGTCCGCTCTACCGCCAGGAACGAGCTTTAACTTGCTGGGCCCACACCATGGTTGTGAAACTATACATGATCATACAATGTCATTAATTTGGAAACAACATCCATTTTTACCAAAAAAATACCAATATTTTGGTCCGAAAAAAGTTGCAGATATGTTACCATCAACGTTAGGAAGTATACTTATTGTAAGACATGGTTATTCGACGTAGTTCAAGAAACTTTCGATTTGAAAATGATTTTTTAGAATAAACTCTAAATAGAAAATGCTTATTTTCATCTTAAGGTGCAAAAAATACCGATATTTGATGTACAGAAAATTATTATCCAAATTGGAATGTGGGAATATAAAAAGAAATGCATTAAGAAAAGTATACAAGTTTAAAGTATATTTTTCCCTGCCTTCTTGATTCTGTAAACTAAAATAATGAAATAATAACCAGTTGATATGTTTCTAAAAATGACCGTAGCAGAAATTACTAGCTAACAGTTATTGAGCCGTATGGTTAATGAATTATGCAGGGTTACAGATAATCCTGGTGTAAATATTACACGATACAAAGGACTGCAACCAGGACTGCAGCTGGCACCTTGTGTTACAATGGGACCGCGCTGTAGCTCGTACCGTCAGACGCAGGAGTCATTGCTTAGACTCAAGAAGACGAAGTTATAGAAGAAGCAGATACAGAGAGGATGCTGCAGCGGACGTTGTTGAGGCCATTAGCAATCAAGACTGCACCACTGAAGTCCCAGAAAGAAAGACAGAAAGAAGAGAGCTCAACAAGTTGCAGAGGTCGAGTGGAAAGTGCTTCCGACGCTCAACTTGAGCCAAGTTCCTCCTGCAGCGCCGCCTGGGACCCTCGACTCCTAAGGGGCCTTTGAAGAGTTTTCGTCGTAGGAGCAGAACATTTTCTCACTTTAGAGCGCTTCCATTAATGAACGTTGGTAATCGTTCGATAGCGATAATAAAGACTGCATTACGGAAAAGTTCATTGATGTCGTTCCGCTGTCGATCATGAAGGAAAGGAAACTAATTGGTATAGCATGAATACCTTTAACTTACGAAATCTGATGCACGTAAGGACTAATATTCACCTAAAAAGTTAATCAAACAATCACGGAAATTCAAATTTTTCTTCAAATGTTTCCATGGCAAAGAATGATTACACATACCTACTATTTGAAGTGCCTAATTTGACTAGCAGCCTTATTATAATAGATTGGTGGCTGCAGCCCCAGCGCCCTACGTAACACGACTGCAAGACCCCATTCCTGTCCTGGGAGAACACCAGTCCCCCTCGATCGTACGCTGAGCGTCGAGTACATCGCCTGCACGACGTACGCCTTCCATAGCCCTGATTCTGAGACTTCATCAAGCGCGACCTTCAAACGCAGCACCAGGCTGTGGCGCACACTTGAGTAATTTTCTTCGAATGCATTTCTGACTCCGTTTCATCTCCGGCATGTTAGAAAGTTTAATTTAGCCATTTTAACGTTAAACGAGACGGATAGGAGCACAGAGTAGTGAATCTCTTCATGGTTCACTTTAAAGAGGACCTAACACCTCGCAAACGGCTTCAGTTCTCTGAATGATGAACACGGTCTTTGTGTATTCACTGCAACACTCAACATATGGACAGTTTTAAATTTCCACCGCCATTGTAAAATTTCATTGCGGACATTGATAACAATTTCAGGTCCATAGTCAATTCATGAAAGGTCATGTGTGACATGCATTTAAATACAGATTTAAAGCGAGAAGAGTTGACGAACTTAAACGCGGCTTGGAAATTTTCACAACGAACGCAACCAAATACGCAAGGAAGGATTAGTTTTATTCGGTCCCTAGTTGCATATAGCTACCATATAGCTCTGCAAAGAGAGATACATCGAGTACAATCTCGCTAATTCTCGAGTGAAGTATGAACTGGACTAAGTAAGTGCGAAGTAAAGGCAAGCAGCGCGTACGAAAAACGGATGTGAAAGCTTTGTTTGTTGCTGCAGGGCTCTCACAAGAACGGGTCTTGTCTGTCCCTACACTGACCCTAGTCTTAATTGAGCGAGTTCACTTTTGAAAAAGGAGTTGAAGCAAGGGATAAAATAAGGTCGTGAATTAATTATAACTTAATACTGCTAGATTTTTAGGAGCAAAGGCCCGAAAAGCCAGAATGTATTTATTTTCCTACACTTTTATTGGGACTTGGGAGATGAAGGCCTCTAAATTTTCTTTAATTGGGCCACAAATCAGCACGGACGATCGTAAATAAACCAAGGAAAAGGATGAACTTCACAAAGTCTTCCTTAAAAAAGTGATCCTGAAGCTGTTTTAAAACTATGTGTCAATCTAAATAATCGATATTTTCAAATCCGTCCTCATGTCAAGGTGAAATCCTTCATGAAACATTAAAATTATGCTAAAAATCAACAGTAATNTAACGTTAATTATAATTAACGATGAATAAATCCTATATACTCCACGAGGATCAAAGTTACTAGTTTAGTAGGGTAGACATGATTTTGGAGTGGTTAATCCACGATATTCACTACCATGCTTTCCATGACCCACAAAAATATCTCCAAATTTTCTTGGCAGGGTTTGGGAACCTCCATTACACAGCTCAAAATTGACTTCAATCTCGTTTTAAAAGGACTTCCTTCGACCCATTACATTGTCACCTGCAGTACAGAGCACTGCGTCCCCCTGATGTAGTCCTCTTTCATTAAGAAGTAGGCCATTCTTATGAATGCATTTTAATTAAAAACGTTCTCTCGAGTCAAGGTTCGAAATTCTAAGCTTCTTCGACAAGAAATCAGAGCATGCCTCTGGAAAATTAATAGAATGTAAAAAAATTTTAACCAAGAGTGTCACTGCAGAACACTATCGTTACGATGGGAGGATATCGGGACTTAAAGGAACTTGCTCCATCTTTGAATGTATTACAAAATACGGTAATAAAGCAATAGTTAATAAGGATACATTACAAAGAGGGTGTGCAAGAGAGGAAAAGAGAGACAGCGCCGAGGATACTCAGCTCTCGACACACAGATTAAAGAGGAGGCTTCAGGAGCTCTACCTGGGCTGCCGCTGATGCTGCCGTCGCTTTTGTTATTTTGCTGCTGCTGTTGCCGCTGCTGTTCCTGTTGCTGCTGTTATTGTTGTTACTGCTGTTATTGTTGCTACTGCTGCTGTTGCTATTGCAGCGATTGTAGCTGCGTGAGCTGTTGCTGGTGGTGCAGATAGTGTTGTTGTACCTATGTATGCTGTTGCTGGTGATGCAGCTAGTGCAGTGCTTGTGAAGGCTGCTACCACAGACGCTGTTACAGCTGCTGCCTGAGTTGACAGCAGCAGTTTGTCGTGTTAGAGATGACAAATCACGTTGGGACGCCTGAAGGTGTTGTGACTACGCTATGCCTGCTTCTGCTATAACAGCTCCAGTCATCTGACACCGCAAGTGCATTAGACTTTCCTTCGAAATTGTCGTTCCGAGTTCTCTCAATACAATTGTTGACTAAGAGCGCAAGAGGCTATGTTATAACGTACACACGAGGATGGATCTGTCGCAGCATCCGCACAGGTGAGACATTTGCAAGGGTAGGGGAAAAGTTGGAGAACGTTGCAGCCACGCCAATCGTAAATTTTAGTATTACAGAAAAAGCATATAAAGTGAAATTCAAGTGAAGGTGGAGTATCTTTCCCTTATTACGACTGTGTAGCGTTGAAGAGATTAAATTACTGTTTTATTTTGAACTTAGTTCTTAAAAAACATGCGAAAGAGAATAACTAATGCTTTCAATAAATGTGAGAAAGATCGTCATGTTCTGCGTTGAGATCCCGAAAAATGACTTCACCCATTCGGCAGGCCTCATCATCCCGAAATGAGAGACGGAAAATTTGCGGTCTTGAAATAGAGCTCTCGCTTAAGCCCGCAGAATATCCTGAGCTCCTGCCGCCAAAAGTTAGTCCAAGTTTCCATGAGACGTCGCGCGCGGCGTAACTGAGCCCTCTCTAACGGGCCAAATGGACCTCTATTTTACGACCCTTCTTATGGGGAGGCGCAGAACACTCACCCCTCTCTTTCAGTGGCTTGGGGCAATGGTTTCTTCACTGAATTACCTCACTCTTCAGGTGGACCGAAGTAACGAGCTTACCTACGCAGCCCTTTGCCCCGATTGCCGTGGATTCACATTTCCTTCTTAACATTAGTAAAGGATGTACGATATGTAAAAAGGTACGTTCATCCCCAGCATTAGCGCTAATGCATAAATCGCAACCCATGCACCCCTTGCTTCATTCGTTTTAACATGAAAAGCGCTCGACTTGTTTCAAGTTTTAGGCACCTTTCTTGGAAGTCAGTCTGAAGTATGAGTGAATGTTTATCGGAACGGTCCAAAATGGGCAAATTAATGTAACCTTACATGCATCTTTATGAAATGGACATTCAAAATTGAAATTAAGAACTGTTTAATTTCAATCGAAATGTTATCGTGCCATTAATCTATGATACTTCTATCTTCATTTTTGAAACGAAGAGTAAAACCCATGCTGAAGTTCTGTACATAATGTATGTGTGTTCATCGGTATATATGAATCAAGATGAAAAACTCATGTATAAGAGCACTGAACTACGAAGACTACGAGGCGGGCAATGCTTTGCGAAGGCCTGACTACGATTTTTCAGTGAGGGTCAATATATTTCAATGCTATTCGCATTAAAATGAATCATGCAAAATTAAAAAGGACCACTGCTTCTCCTGTATGATGAATAACGGTCTTTTCAGGGGAGTGCGTAAGTTTAAGTCGTTATAAGTAAATCAAGTGACAAGTTCCTGCATAGAATTACCCTTAAATGATAAAGTATGAATGAATAGCATCCCGGGGCGCTTCTGAACTTTACTCGTGCGCAGTGTGTTTGAAAAATAACATTCAAAACCAGGCCAAAACATTCATTAAAAATTCGTCTCTTCACAACACACATACCAACATCAGTATGAAATGGGAACATGAAAGCACAAAATATCACGAAAATGAGGATGACCCACGAATTTAAGTGAGGGAATACTCATTCTTACAAAACATGTCTTCTTAACAACTTGTGAATCCAACGTGTCGTAGAGACCGAATTTTGTAGCGCACGCGGTGTACTTCCTTGCGCAAGGGCGACAAGTGCGGTGCTGCCACCAAAGCTTCTGCGTTACCAGCATTCGGAGTACCACAGAAAAGTGCAATGTTGCCACAGTTCAATCCTTCATTGAGGGTTCAGTAATAATTGAATTACTCGTTTTTAAGTTTATAACGAACAACATGGACATATTTATCCATCTATCTGTTTAAGATATATTTTAAAATATTTAAATAAATACTTCATTAAGAATCATAGCATAGTAACTCTTTTTTCACCGCATTCAGAAAATACTAGAAGGAGTCACATTTTCCAGCCTTAAGCATTCATCTTTCGGTATCCTCGCAATTAGCCGAGATTGCAGCCGGGAGTTTTTACGGTGACCTACCAACAAATGGTGCAGAGTAAAGGCTTCATTATGGGTAAAACAAGATTTGAACAACATTTTGATCAATAACTTCTATCCATAAACTTAAATGGCAGTGGAAATCCAAAACCACTCGCAATTTAATTAGAGCTTGAAAGCCAACATTGAAAGCAGTTAAAAACAAATCAGAATGTGTCCCTGAGTCTTAGCTCCATCCTACTAACTCAACCACCTATGCACAAATGTCTTATTGAGTCCATACTTTTTTTTCTGGAGCTACTTTTTAGGCCGATAGACACTGATANAATTATCGTAGATAGTTAAATATTCGGAGCACATTCCGTAGATTTATGGTTCAGTATACATTGGAGGATGCAGTAATACATTGGAGGCTTTGAACATCGTTCATTGGAGCAATTTTCTAAATAAAACTGCTGCCGACAAATAAATTTATAGTAAACTCATGAACGTAGAGAAGATATTCAGATACCCTTCGCACTGGGAAATCAACATCATTAATATTTGACATAAACTCGGTGCAGTTCATAGTCTCTGATGAAAATCGAAGAGCAGCATTGACGAATATACTGATAGCTAAGACCGCGAGATATTTGGAATTATCCAGTCAAATTAAATTTTATTCAATTAATAGGAACTTGCAAACTTCAGCTAAAATTTGCAAAAATTCAGGGAGTTTTTATATTCTCTCTAAAATCAGACCACTTTTTAAGAAAAATGTCGATTTTTATCAAAATTGAAAGTGCTCTATATAACAGAGATTTTTAGTTTGAATAATTTCTACGTACTCTATTTAATTTCAGGTCATCAATAATGACAGTAGAAGTGTCATTTTTATTTCCTTCACCTTATAAAAAGTGTATAAAACTGAAACTAACCTACGCAGGTGTATCACCTAAGCAACCAACTGTAGCAAAACGAACAGCCCAATTCTCTTGAACTTTTCGCCGCCGTTCACCTCATTGATAAAAATTTATTCTTAGAACTTAACAAACAAATCTAAAAAATCCATCTGAGAATAGGAATTTGTCAAGTTTTCTTCCTACTCGATCTCAAACATATTAAAAAATTGCTCATCAAAAACAATATTACAGCATGGCTTGCAAGTATCAAGAAATTTTAATGTGTATGACTAGATAAAATATACCAATGTAATTTTATTATGGAAATGGAATTGATGCATTCAATGTTTCCAGACATACATATTTCAAACAGATTTTTTTAAACTATTTTCGTTAAAATCACAGGATGAAAGTACAGAATAATTTAGGAATTAGTTGTAATTAAGCAATAAATTTGATCCCCACTACGTTCCTGTTGACACTACATTACATTATAAAAAAGTAGTTGATTTAGATTATGGCTTCAAGAAAATTGTATCTAATTTAAAGAAGTCTCCATAATAAGTATGACACACAGTATTACTTACTCAAGGAGGGCATGCGACAGAGGCGGGCATTATTCTCTTCATTTCCTTGAGCTAAATTTACTTTACACATCCAATTGTACATCCAATAAAAAAGCGAGCAAATTGAATAAACATATTAACAAGATTGCAAGTTAATCTATGGATGTTACTACCAATATTTTAATTATTTTCCTATTTTAAAAATTATGGAAAAACATCATCGGAAAACTGAAGACGAGTTCAATCTACATATTTTGCCCTTTTTATGATACTTTACACAATTTCTCTATACTTTTTAATGCATACGTCGCTGTGTACTGTGCTGAGTTTAACTTTTTTTGCCATTGCTTGAGAAGCTTCACTGTTCACTTATCGGCCCCTCATCAGGGTTTCAGTTGATTTCTTCTTTTGCGTGTACATGTTGCACTTTTTAAGGTCTTCAGTAACGGATGAGGGTGTGAAAGTGTGGAGGTGTGTATATTGATAAGTGCAAATACTACATAGTTCTCAAGAAGATATCATGGCTATCTTTCGTTCAATATTTCACATCAGCGTTGTGCATGGATTACACACAAATCCGTCCAAGTGCCCCCCAAAAGAGTCGTGCTTTACATTTATGAATTTGGTACTTACCGGCTGCATTTAAAATTTCAAGTGTAGTTCCCAGTACTGTGAACACCTTGGACTATCGACCTTATTTTCACATAATTTCTGTAAATGTATGTATTCATTTCATGAGCCCGTATTAACACGGATGACTTAATCAGCACACTACTCGTTTCCCCAATCATTTCATTGCTTAGTTAATTGTTCAGTAGAAAGGAACCAAATTCCACTATTTCCACCTTATATGAGGAGCTCAGTAATTTTATAACGTACAAAGTAAGTTATCTCAATAGAGCTGCTTTTCAGGTTTGTTCAATTAAATTATCAAGATTTTAAGAATTATAACAATCCATTTATTCAACCCGTTTCAACGCCGCTTACATTAACTCAATTCACGTCTTCATGGAAAATTCCCTACGAGGAATTGTATCCATCAAAAATTTGTGGAGTCATAATTCACTAATCTATCCACTCAACTCTGAAATTTGTCAAGCCTATTTTCAACTTTATTGATCTTTCATAATAACTAAGCTTCTCATTCAACATGGGCTAAACATTCATCCAACTAATGCTACACAACAGTGTTATCTTAAATCACTAGTCATGCAACATCGATCACATAGAACCCAGGACTGACCTGTTCGAAGATGAACTGGTCCACTTCTTCGAGCGGTGTGCCGTACAGGTAGAGCGGGAAAGGTTCGTATTTGGCGGGCAACAAGCCTCCATCGGCGACGGTCGGGTTGCGGCGGGGGAGGAACCCGTAGTCTCTTATGACGCTCGACGTTCGGGCCTCGAGGTGGTCCAGAGACTCCCGGGTAAAGGGGCGCAGGTACGGGGATATGCGACTCTTCGACTTTATGGATCCTCCAAACGACCCGCTGCCGCTTGTACTCATGCCAGTGGTTGCCATCTTTCACAACAATAGCGACTGGAAACTAAGATGTTGTGGGCAGTGTCGTTGATTGAAGGCCGTGACCTAAATATGGCTTGAGCTCAAGCCTCCGGTCGCACTCTAGATCTGAGGGTATCTCAAATGCACAGAACGTACTAACACTTTCGAATAGAACAACTGACGTGATCAACTCAAGCAGGTGGTTGGTGCCATGACGTTGTTCACTCCGTTCCTAATTTTTTACGTTTTGGTCGAGGAACAAGTGCTCAGATTTAATGCGGATGTGCGTTTTATGTTTTTAATGAAATTGATTTGCACTGAAATTACTTAATAAATTCAATTTCACTGTCAGTGGAAGAGTTGCTTTTCCGACCTTTGAGCTTTATGTACGTTCCAACTCGTGTACGAGAGTTCGCTTGAGGCAAAATTCTGAAGTTTGGGTTATTCGAGGACGATTGTGGTTTTTTCAGCATCCAGCCGCTGGAAAAATTCACAGTCAACAGTTGCTTTACAAAAGTCAAGGACTCTTGTGAATAATTACAGGTGTATCAGGGCTCGTGTTGCCAAAAGTCAATAGCACGATTTTTTCAGCTTCCGTTCCGGGTGTGGATATTCAACAACCTTTCTTCGGAGTATGATGGGAGACTTCCCAAATTGTGATGAACGTGAATTAAAATGCAGGAAAACGTTATTTTCGTTGAGGTCTTATGAAAGGGAACCTTTCAGGAAAAAATTGAAATGTCTTGGAGAACGCGTCAAAGTTCAGCAAAAACTCCTCAAGCGCTAAACTTGCAGGACGCTCAAGTTGCCAGATACCTCACCCGAGGCAGCTTGTTTTCTAAGTTCAAAAATGTATGATCCCTTTCTTCTCCATTTAATTTCAAACAAAATTGCAAGTTAACGTAGAGCGAAATATAGAGAGTAATTTTACTTAAATTAGCCCTCCTGATCAGTTTAAATGAATTAACGAAATAATGAGGGATGATTTTGAATAGTTTCCTAAACAAATTCAAGTACAATTAGACTTGATACAGTACTGAGTAGACAACGATAGTTTATGCGTTATTACAAGCCGCAAGGATTTGAAAAGATTGCGTCTAAACCCATGTTTTGAAAGCATTAAAATATGCTAATATGTTTCTAGAGCTATGACGTACAGCTGCCATTCGTGACAGTTTTAGAGGCTGAATTCATAATGAAGGTGAGTGACCGAAGTTAAGGGATGATGCCCTGAACGAGCTTAGTGAAAAAAATGCTCGACATGATGTGCACCAGAATGAAGATAAAATTTTTTCGTTGGCTAATCAATAACGTATTAGGGTTCTGAAGCAGCAGCGAGGTGGTGGTCTACTGGAACCTTTCACGCCGTGCTCGCGCTCCGAAGGATGCTGAACAGCGTAGCACACCTACGACTGCTCCAATGCAAGTCAGCTACTGGGCCTTTTGTTTGATTTGGAAGCACAAAGAAGTTACTTCAAGCTTCTCAAAACAAATGAGCCCAATGACCTGATAATCTCGAGCTAAATTAGAGATCTAAGACAAACTCATTACCATTTACCCTCAAAAACAACAGTTGACTTTAACAATTCGTTTTGAAACGTGTTTACGTGTACAGTCGTTTCAAGTAATTTTACTTGGAATTGAAAATTCACTCTACGTTAGAGTGTCAAAGACAGAAAAGAAAACTTCGATAAAATCACCTATACATTTAGCCAGCCCGAGAGGTCGACACGAAGCTTACGTGCTATAAAGAGCTAAGAAGTTTAGTGAAACCTGAGGAGACAGCGAGGCGTCTACAGTCAGCTCGCTTCAAAACTTCTCAAGAAAGTAATAACTGATCAGGACGTTATTCAAAACTCCAGTCCCATAGCAGACGCCAGAAAAAGATGAAGCAGCTCTGCTAAGCTCCGCACGAAAATTTAACCCAATATCGTTCTAAGGAAGTACTTGATCCAGAAGAGCCAACAGAGCACACTGGCCTGCAAATGTTCGTTATGATTAGAGCGTAAATATATCTTCCTCGCTCGTATAATTTCTACACGTAAAAATATGAGAAACGCAAAAACGAAGTACGAATAAGTCTCTGTGAATGTATCAAGATGTACAAGAGGTAGAAAAAGTGAACGATGAGACTGGGAGTTAGAGACAGTCTTCAGATATTACACCTTAATTGAAGGTCTTATACGAGAATTAAGATAAACTATAGACGTTCAGTGATTGGAAGCGCTCGAGAAAACCTACTTAAACAGTTAGAGTTAAACGATACGAGTAACATTCGTTTCTCCATGCACGTGTGGCGCCACAACACTAATTATCAAGAACTCTAGATAGCCCTCGCTCCTACTTGCAAGCTCTCCACAAGACAGAAAATATGTCTAGGCTAAGAAGGTGGCCGCGATGTTGCACCTTTTTTCACAACGCTATCAACCGTACAAGAAGTGATTGAGTACCTGACTATTCAATTTTATAAAAGGACTAAATATACTTCTTTTATGAATGGATAGCTATGGCTCCAAGAAACGATCCACCCGCTGGCAGTTTGATTTTATTAACAGCTCAATGTACCAAATAGAACTACGAGTTTTTTTATATTAAGTGACATAAATTTAACATCAGCACTTACTGCTTTCTAGAATCTACTGAAGAAAACGCTAAATTATTGTAAGTCATTTATAATCTGAGAGCTATTTGTTTAGATAAACATTGTTGCACAAAAGGTCATCCCTGATAGGTGCCCAGACTATCACCCGAGGCTTACCCTCTCTCATATCCTAGAGGCAGTAGGTTGTACTAAAAACAGAGCTTAGGCAGGTAAAAAGCTTATTTCAAAATCCCAAAATTGGGACACCATTCAAAGC
This sequence comes from Orchestia grillus, assembly GCA_014899125.1. Lineage (NCBI taxonomy): Eukaryota > Metazoa > Arthropoda > Malacostraca > Amphipoda > Talitridae > Orchestia > Orchestia grillus. Next base: position 7,038 of record VOMN01072254.1, on the reverse strand, counting down.
TCTGATGAAACTACACTTAAGCTACAAATGTTGTAATATCCAACGATGTACAGACGATCAGTAATAATATCTATCATTAATTCAATAACAGTAATAAATGATCTCAAAAATTCAAAGGCTACACTGCTGAATCTATTTAAGGATTCCAATGTGCTAATTATGGATTAAGTGGTCCCTAGGGACTCCAAGCCACAGTATTGCAAATTTCTCTACACTAAGCTGCTGCTCAGCAGCACACAATCGCCCTAGTCTTTGAGAGCACCGATGGCCACCACCAGAACCTATCGACCAAATCTGACGAGCTTCGTCATCAGCAAAAGAAACAATTTACACTGAACCTCAGGCAAAGTGAAAACGAGGTCCCTATTGAAAAGAATTGATTGTTTTCACTGCGTTTATCTTCTGGAATCTTTCGGAAGCATTAAGAAAGAACTTAGCCTGTGTCTCGAAAAGTGTCTTCAGGGACTTTTGGAATGCGTTTACTGCCAGTTAAAATCTGCAAGCAAGCTCGCTGTAGTCATGACTAAATTTACCATATATTAAGCAAAGCTTACAGTAATCAAGCTAAAGTTAGAAGTATAAAGAACCTCATGAATTCGTTGTGTCCCTGTTTTCTTAATGAACTTGAGAGACGTAACAAAGATGGACTGGAATGAGATGAGAAAATGAGGGCTTATTTCGTATCCGTAACACGCAAAATGTCGATGCCGAGTGCTTACTGAACTGAGTCTCATGGCAGATATAAAACCGACTACGCTTGGTTTAGTGTGATATACCAAGAGCTACTCAAGCCACGGGAAATGCGCTGCCTGTTGTAGCTCTTCAATACTGTGGAAGGCCGTAACAGGATACTGTTCGTTGAAGGAAACGATGGCGAAGTGTGCGTCAGAACCCGGTTTTTGCTTCGGTTGAAATGACGTTTCAGCTGAAGAATGTTATATCGTGTGGGCAGTGATTGAGGAGAAGTCAATGTGAACAGTGAATCCAATGTTGAAGAAAACCACCTTCTACCACTCGACGTCACTGACTACACCAAACTCTGTGAAATAAATCACGACTGGAGTAGGTATTGAGATCATTCTATAACTATGAAGGGAGAATTGAAGGTTTGTCATCCAGCTCGAGTTACTCAACAGCGATGGCAATCACACGCGACGGCAACTCGGCATTTGACGCCGCAACAAACCCGGCAGAGAGAGTTCTGTGAAGTCGAGAGGACGAGCAGCCCAGGCCGTCTCAAGTGATGCCCAGAGACGTCATGTTACTAAAATTTCAGCTAAAATGGCCCGATCCATTCTCAGCAGACTGCTACGGCGCATCATTAAGCAACTCCGTGCGTCATCTTACGTTGTTAATCTTGTGCCTGTTGAGACCGTTTTTTGGGTGCTGACAACGAGCGCCAGTTCATCTTCATTGAAAGCAGTCAAGGCAACTCGCTGTCACTCGAGCTCGCTCTACACTTGGACAAAACAGCTGTACAACAGCAGTGGTAAATTATTATGCTGGGAGGACTCTCGGATAATTGTCAATACTGTTCACACAAAGGCTTACATTATCACGTTTTTTTCTAGTTTCAACAGATGCCAGGTTCCAGATTTAACGAAAATCATGTTTCAAAATTTATCATATTTTCCGAATTTTCTCAAGTATCAAACTTTTCCGTACGTTTTCTTTCTCAATTAATCAGAATAATTTTCATTTTCTTAATTGAACACTCACGTTTCTTCACATACACTAGAAAGCGTTTTGTCGCTGTGTGCACTGGTGCTTCAGAAAAACAAACTCACTCAAAGAAATTAGCACGGAGACCATTTAAAGAACAATGACTTTGGCATCCAGTTCAATGAGCCTCACTAACTTCGCGCTAAAACTGTTGGGAACCGTGAACACGAAAACAATCTCAACAGCATTTCGAGCAAGTTCTGAGACACTGGCTAAAGTTTCACTCAATTTTCACGTATAACTTTCCTTTCAGGGAATCAATGACACTCAAGCACTGACGTCAAACACAAAGTACGCAATAAAAGGCTTCACACAATTTGCTCGCGTCGAGAAAGGGATGTGAGGACTACTCAAGTTTTCTGGAATTTATGCTAGAGAATACAACAAGAGCAGACACGGCCCCGGCACTCTGATACCTGCAGGCCTGCACCACAACCAACAGGTATAAGCAACTTTGACACTGGCAAGAACTGAAACATAGGGAGGGCAAAAATATTATTTACAACATTTCAATTGTACTCGTATTACTATCATATATTTATATGTTTAGAGCTCGAAGTACTCGAAGTTTAGAAGACATCAATTGAATGGTATAAAAATAGGAGGTGAGACCATGCAAAGGGTCCAATTTCACCTTGTTAAGCCTGTGGGGCGAGTGTCAGTACGAAGCGTGAGACTGAGGCTGAGAGCAGCAAGATCTACACTGTGAGGGCAGGCGGGGTGATGGCAGTTTTCCGCATATTTGCCTGGCTTATTAGGCCTGAATAACGAGCGATAAGGAGGCCGAAAATCTGGGCAATTATTTGCTCAGTCAGAATTTATCTTCCTACTGAACGGCCACACTTCTCTTGGAAAAACTATGCTAAGGACAACATAAAGTCGTCGGAGTTTTGGGGCTCGTTAATATCAACCCCTGCATCACAATATGTATACTTAATTAAATTATCCGTAGCGTGCAAAAAAAGCCTTTGTCATCTCGCATGTATATCCTGTCTTTTATCTCAACTTTCAGCAAATTTTATGCCATTTAGTTTTCTTCTTTCATCCCTCAAAATAAGTTGATCTGATTATCTTTCTTTTACTCCCTCATTGCCACCACGGAGTTCCATCTTTAGAAACGCTTAAAATAGCCTAAATATCAACGAACACAACATAGATGCGCAAAACAGTATTTATGAAGTTTTGAGTTCAGTTCTCAAAAGAAATAATGAAAAATGTATTATTATTCATTTCAATAGTACTTAATGCTACCCTAAATAAAGTCTTCACATTTAAAAACAAACATTCGGTGACCAAAATAAACCAGGTCATTCAATAATAATTTGGCTACATTGTCATAACATGCAAAATGTCTTCGTTTCTTTTATCTGGATTTCATATTTTCCATGCATACTTCATACATACATATTTTCCACGTCACGTTTCAGTTTTTGCTCACTAAAGACAGCAGAAGTAATTGCATGGTAGGGTCTTCAACATTTCAAATAGCAAGAGAAAAAGGGCATTTATCCGCAGTGAACCATTTTAGCACCAAAAATAGCATAATTTTGACGGGATAGATCAAATGACCCAATTCCAAATTTCAAATCACTATCACCAGCTTCAATAAAGTTGTGTCTAAATGGTTTAGAACATTTTATTCCCATTCTAATTCATAGAAGTCTGTTCAGTAAGAAAACATCAGTTACTTGACCATCAGTTACTTAATGATTTTTTAGCTCCATTTGAGTCTTTTAAAAATACAAAATCCATCTAGAACGCTCATAAAAATTGTTACATTTTATACTAAAAGAAAATATTCACCTTCCGGGTGCTTTACATTATCCTAATGTACCATACTATAACATGGATATTAAGACATGCATTATATGAGAAACATTGCATCCTTTCTCGAATCCAATTCGGGTGCCAGTGGGTTAATGACCCGTGACCTGACACTCTGGGCAGACAGAGCATTGCAAGCGCAGGCGACCCTGTCGCAATGAAGCCATGCGGTGCGGTGTTCTTGGAGCTGTGCCAGCACCGTACGCTTCCATTCAGCCACACGTGGGCTCGCGACTGCATAATGGCTAAACGCACTGCAGGGCGCCCTGGTGAGGCGGAGTAAATGGTGTCCGTTCTGCTGCCGCCTCTCGATGATGCTACACACCACAAGGAGAATTACCGAGAAATGAACTCAGTCTAATCGACAGCGTATTTTTTTCCACGCCTATCTGGATGAAGCCGTTGAAATACAGAATTTGAAGTAGTAATTTGCAGGATTTTGGAGAAGCCTTTTTTTCTAGTGAATTTTTTTTCGTGAAAATTAATACATATCTAATTGATTGATATACGTATGAAGAACGATTATGCAAAGTCAGCCAATTAGATATTGAATCAAAGTTGATTTAGTACTATTTACAGCTTCCCAGTCCAGTATCGAATGAATGCTTTCACGATTAACTTCGTCCTAGAATCCAAGTTCGTGTTTTGTTCTGAAAATCTTCAATCAGAAGCTACTTGCCTGATTCATTCCTCTTGTGAATTCAATAAGTCTCACTACACAGCTTGCAAGAGGAGCTCAATAAATGATTTGTGCGCACGTCCCCTCCGCGTCCACGGCACTGTTGAAGGCGTGCACCAGTCACGTGTTCTACAGGACTTCATGGCATCATTCTGCACCTCCTGCACAGCTCATTTTTGCTTTCTTTGCTCATCGTATTTGATCGTTTTAGCTTTCTTTTCTGGTGCTTCATATTTAGCTCGATCATCTTGCACTTTCTTACTCATTGCCAACTCGACACTTTAAAATTAAAGTCGCTAAAAGAAGAGTAAAAGTGTATCAACATGCACTGCATTATAACACCAAATAGAAACAATTCCAAAGTTATACAAATAGATCACCAAAAGTTCAACTGAATCGTTTCGTAACGAGTCCATTTCTTGGCGCGGCACACGGCTAGGGGCTGCTCTATCTTAACTCAGAAGATCCTGTTGGACATCGCCCTATTGAGGCAACAGTAATTTTTTACACCACACCCAGCTTTGAACTCGTAAACTTTGCTCTGTTTTCATAAAAATCACAACAAGAATATAAATTAACTACGAAACTTTAAATTCAAGGTATCTTTTTTCTTCTAAATGCTGTGAGACAGCCACAAAATTATGCACAATAAAAGGATTTCGTGTTTTAAATATTATGAAGGAAGCAAAGCAAAGGAATCACTGACACAAGCTCATTGAAAATTTTACGTCAAATGTCAACATTCTCATAGCAATAAAAGTTTCATATAGGTGAAAAATTTGGAATATTTCAAATAGGTTGATAATTTTACTTCGGTTGAAAATTCAGAAAATTTTACATAATTTATAATTCAATTTTACAAATGAAATTTTGCAAAATTTATTATTCTATCAAAATTTTTATGTCGGTTGCTAACATTTCCACGAAACCTATTATTGAAGCATATTATTAAATAAGTTTTTCCACATGTAATCTTAGTTATTGAGAAGAAAGGTAAAATGCTGCAGTAATTCCTAAACTGTCATTTTTCATCGTCTATTTTGCTTTATAGCATAGCATGTCGATCGCATGTATGAAAACTTGTCAGAAAAGTATTCTCGGCCGGAAATTTCCATTCATATTGCAAATTCATCAATGGTTGATAAGATCCAAATTCCGTTTCTTGAGACTTTCTGTTTTTCGAATTTCTGAGCGTTGTGGATTTTTTCACAGTTTTATTGCAACGGAGAACCAAAACACTCATCCAATGATCAAGCCGACGAGAACGGCATCCGCCACCACATCCTCCCACAGGTGCTCGATGTTGCGGCGAGGCTTGCTAATCCATTCTGAAAAATCTGCACAGCCTATTGTTTCAGGCAAAGGGTTTTCCAACGTCGTAGTTTTGTTACGTTTCTCAAACAGCACAACAACCTAGAAGCTGTTCATAATATTGTGAATCAATAAATTTCCGAGAATGGTGGTTCTTTTCTTTCCATATGAACTGTATCCCGAGTATGTTGAAAAAAATCGTAAAGATAGTATGGAAAAATTTCACAGCTCATTATAACACAGACATTGAGAGATAAGCTCTAACTAAAATAAAATCATCGAAATTCACCATGACTTTCACGTCAACGTTATAAAATTATAAGAGGAATTCACAGGATCGTTCACGTGTGAGAATTCTGCAGGTCATTATAACACAGATATTTAAAAAAGAATTTCTACAAATTATTATCAAATGAAAGAGCAGAAGGGAAATAACATGGCAAAATGAATTCTCAATAACACTGGTATTTCCATCCTTCCGGTGAAACGTTTCTTGAGAATTGCGGATCAAAACTTTCAGAAAATTGACGAATCATAATCAGGCCCAATTTCGTGCTTATTGCATAAACTATACTAGAGTACAATTAGATTTTCATAATGAGTTTGAAAGATTTTTGCTTAGAATTGTTTTTCAAGTCGAGCGCAATTCATCGCTGCCATGGAATGCAGGCGATGATGCCGGCAAATGTGGTAAACGTCAAGGATAATCAATAGTAAAACTCTTCCGTCATTGTGAAAATCTCATTGGAATCGAGTATGCTTCACGTAATCAAACTTAGAAGTGCTTAACGATAAGCGTCGCTGATGTCTAAGATTTTCTTATAATTCAAATTAAAGAGCCATTCCCAAGCACCTTGACGTTTGGAATATTGATACAAAAGTGCTCAAAGATTTCGATTTCAAGTTCAGCCATTCATGCTAAATATTTATTTTCTTTTCATGAAACAAGAAAAGAGTCACTTTCAACTGTTCCCTGAATCCTGGAGTTGCACTGTGAAATACTCATGTGACGGCGTTCACACTACGAAATATTTCGAGCAATTATTTTATTTGTTCAACGCATTCATTTTCAAACGTTCACAAATGAAATGTGAGAGAAAAATAAACGGAATCATCAATTCGCAACATTCGTATTACACGCACGTGAATAAAATCACTCAAATAACTTTAGGGGTTTTACGAACATCGAGTTAAACCTCAAACTCATTTCACAGGAAGCGTCCTCGTCCTCTCACTGGGACTCGCGTTGTCAAGGTAGGTAGCAGCAACGCATGTCAGGAGTACAGTACCTCCTACGCGCACTGAGTACATGCGCACAGTCATGCGTGGCAGTGCCCCACGCATGAGCCACGGCAGCGGAGCGCATGGCCGCATGCTCTCTGGAGCCGAGAGACCGACACTGGCGTCCAGGATTCTGTTAAAGTCTTCCTTTGACCCCTGTTTCCAGAGCGGCTCTCCCTCCCACCCTCCCCACTCATGTTTCCTTAACAAAACTGAGAGCT
>VOMN01072253.1:0-26390 GCA_014899125.1 Orchestia grillus | reverse complement strand
CTGTTTGTCACCGTTTTTAAAGATTGGAGTTACTCTAGCTATTTTTAGAGTGTTCGGCAAGATTCAAGTGGGAAATGATTTATTGATCAGATCAACTAAAACGGGCGAAATTAAGTGAGCTATGGATTTTAGTACTTTTACGGTAAACGTTTTAATTCGTAAACGTTTTAATTACATTTATTCATCATGGAATAGCAGTAGATGTACCCCGCCAAAAATAGTAGGACAAATGAAGTTGAATTCTTAAGATATCATCTCATTTACGATAAGTCAGACATGAAATTGTTATTTTCAGTATCACTGATACGGACTGCCTTATCTGAGAGCTTCACTATAAGTTTAGGAATAGGGAACCGGGAATTTTCTCCTATCTAAATCTTTAAGAAGCGAGTGATGGAGAGACTGACAAACCAAACAAACAAGCTAGCAACAACTGTGTATTAGTACATAGTAAAATTCAGTATCCTATCTACGTCAATGTTGAATGTATGCGCGGCTCACAGTAATACTCTATTTTTAAAGTACTGATAAGGGGGACGAAGAGACCAACCAGCCAACAAACTTTTTTACGCTGAATGAGACCTCTTCTGAATTTTTCATATTTTTGACCGAGCTTTCGACGACCTGCAGGAAAGACATTTTCAAAGTAGAGACACTAATGATGGTCTAATCATTAGAGACACTATGACACTATGATGGTCTAATGTGTATCTAATGTACAGGTAACGATATTTATTTCCATTGATATTTGGTGTGTTTAGCCTAAATAATTTTATATAGTAAAAAATGTATGATTGCTTAGTAAATGTCCTCATTGTTCGAGACAAAGATAAAACTAATTAGCCAACAATCTGTCTTATTATATTGTCCATGTTTTTCTCAGTGGGAACTCTGTACTCATTCACGATGTGCTCGTTACAATTAGAGTGCAATCGTGAAGTACTACGGCCGACGTAAAAATTCTTCCTGGCTGTTCGTGCCCGTTCATCTTCTGTTAATGGAGTTCATCTTGAATTTGAAGGAAAGGTGTACTAGCAGCTGCGGCATATTCACTAAATATGGCTGTTCCTTTGCAAAAACACATATTTGTTTACCATTTTGCATGTTTTGCGGCTCATTTTCTGTTATAGCTCGCTTACCTTCATTCTGAGTTCTTTTCTGAATATTTAATGTTAGAAGTAACTGTAAAGCTTCACTCGTGTATTTACCACTGATTGCGAATATTTACCGTGGCGTTCGAGTTCCTTTGCGAATATACATCGTCCGATTTCATTGTAAAAGTTCTCTAAGGTATTTACGGAAAGAAAAATACGAAACCCATCGTAAGATACGAGTTCCTTGGTGAATATTTGTGGCTTGAGTTAATTGTAGAAGTTTTGTGAAGGTGCATTAGGTTCCCTTGTGTGTTTGCAGCTAATTGAGATCGAATTGCCGACTATCGAGCGACTAACATGAGCCGGTGGCTCGATGCTCGGCTGCTTCGCTATAATGGTCCTGTTTTATGCAAGCTCCCCATGGAAGGATTTCCATCTTTTGTAGTTTGCCAACAACGTTAACTTCAAAACAGTGCTTGCAACCAGCAATGAGCAGGATTAACGGTATTTCTGTCAGCTCGAATCCTCTTTCACAGCCTGAGTGCAGAAATATTTAACTGGAACTCTTTCGGTGATGAAAGCATCATTTTTCTCTCTCAAATCTTTAAAATTTTCCTAATCATTATAATTTCAAAGAGACTTCATACCTTTTTGTAAAATATGAGCTGCAAATTTGCAAGGAAGAAGCTTTGTAATGAACAAAAATAAAAGCTTAAGCTGCATCACTTGCAACCGCAGCAAAGCCGGGCCTGTTGACAAACGAGTCGGCGAGCAAATAGTCATCTGCCAACAAGACCTGCGTAATTGGCATCCAAAAGACCCTCGGCACACACGGAGGTCAGGTCCGAGGATCAGGGTGGACGCTCTTCTCTTGTGGCGCTGCCTTGCCTGGCCTCCGTGCCGAAGAGAATTCGCTCACCATTTCCACACAGTAGATGTTAGTTCGGGTTTCTGTGTGAGATGTTAATTCGCTCACCATTTCCACACAGTGATGTTAGTCCGGGTTTCTGTGTGACATGTTAATTCGCTCACGATTTCCGTACAGTAGATATTTGTTTGGGCTTCTGTGCGAGATGTTAATTCGCTCACGATTTCCACACAGTGGATATTTGTTCGGGTTTCTGTGTGAGATGTTAATTCGCTCACGATTTCCACACAGTGTGGAGCATTAGTAGCATGGAATTTATTCTACGAATTTGCCATTGCTTGTCAAAATTTTTAGTTGCTCCTAAGTCTTTATTATGTCATACATCTCTCTGACGCATAAACAACTTCATGATGCAGAATTTCATCTCTCAGTCAAATATTTTGGCCCACAATCGTAGTCTGTATGAACAGAATTATCTTCACGCGCCTTGCATAACGAGAGATGTTTAGTTTTATGTTTATCAAATCGACTGATTGAATGTTTTTCGCGTGAGTTTAACGCAACAAATATCTGAAACATAACTCTGGATTAATGAATAAATTATAATTGGCGACTTGTATGAAAGGTCTGAATCTTTTAAGGTTTCACTTTGAGATTTGGTCCGCTGTGACCACTTCAGACTTTTCGTCCAGTCAGGACTTCCCATCAGGCTAACGCCACTGGGTCCCCTTTAGGTACGTGCATCTCTATTAGTTAAAATTGCTGTAGTCTGTTTTACAAAGAAATAATGTGCGAGTTTTAACAGGCGGCCCTAATTGCTCAGGAGTATATGCAGTAGATTAGGAATAACTTTCATTTCTATCCCACTCGCTGTCTTCAATATTTGCGGTTCTTTTCAAGTATGATGACTTGAATTGGACTGTCTGTCATGTCTCTTGATTTGTTCTTCAAGCTCCTTCTAATCGAGCGATCAGTTTAGGTATCATTTTTTATAAACTAATTTACTTATTTTTCACATAGAAAGTCTGGATTTAGAGTTGCACCAAAAGTCTCTTTTTGCAGTCACTAAATTGATAAAAGTGTTATCCAAGTGATGAGAGTGACAGTTATTTGTTCCACGAGCAACACTAAGGACTTCGCATTGAAATTCATTTCCTAGGCTTCATACTGGTGCCCCAGTTAACTAAGTCTGATGGTCTTGAGAATCTGTCGAACTTTGCGAACTCTGTGGCATTTTGGTATCGTACGCAAATTTATCTATTTTGCTGAGGATACCTGTGTCAATGTGGTAGAACTGAATTTTGAACTCATGAATTATGAAGAGAAAAGGCCCGAAGACATCTCCTTGGAGAACGCCCTGTTTGACCGGCACACATTCACTCTGTTTGTCTAGGATCAACACGCTTTTGTCGGCGTTGAGAGGACGAGTCACAGATGTGCCGTGAGAACTGATCTCCCTGAGATTGAGCTTCCGTCTCGGCTGTGAACCAAGCGTGGGTCACTTTACATAAGCTACTAATAAACACTGTTCAGAGTACAGTGTTTGAACAATTTGTCAGCCTCCTTGTTCGCAAATTAATTTTTTTCAGATATTATTCAGCGTTATAAAAATTGGCGCAATAGGGGAATAATAAAACGTGTATTTACTCTTCGAATGCTGTTGACAACTTACAATGTAAACAAAGCTCATGCAGTTTCCAACCCTAAAGAGTATTTCCGTCGGTATTTCAAAAAAGTGATATCAACCTCCCGAAATCGCTAGCCCGTCACAGAAAAGTAATAACTTATAAGCCTGGTAAAGGTAAGGCTGTCATTTTGATTGACCGCCAATAATATCGACCAAGCTTAATTAAATTTCTGACCGTGTAAAGCTAACAGAGATCCGTGACTCGGTGAGTAAAAGAATTTTGAAGGTAGATGACAAAATAAGTAATTTCCTGCTGAAAGTAAGAGTCTACTAATCTATCAGAAGAAAATTTTGCTTAATTATATGTATCTGGTTCTAGTTCTGGGATTCTCGACGGTCTCAAAAAAGAACACAAATCTGGCTTTCCCTCTATATTAAATTTTTTTCCAATTGTTGCCGTCTATAATAGTCCGTGTTACAAGCTATTTAAATTGCTAGTTCTCATCCTAGGTAACATAGCTAGAAATCGGCATACTGTGGGCAACTCATTAAAATTTGACGAAAATATTACGGAGTTTTGGAGCGGGAAAGATTTAACTAAATCATTCGATGTAGAATCCATTTTCACTAACATTCCATTAAAAGAAACAGTTTATATGTATCTGAATAAGTTACTTCCTTTTGTGACCACAGTAATTAACGGGGTTATCTAGCAAATTGTTTAAAGTACTGATCGAATTATTTGTAATGAATTCCTTTTCTGTGCTTACGGACAAATTGTAAAATTATATTTAGCTATTTGTCCACCGTTGGCACAAATTTTAGCAAATGTCTGTTTGTATTCTCATGAAGAGACGTGGTTAGAAAATTTTCCTCCTTAATTCAATGCTATTTTTTACCATTTATGTGGTGTAGATGATACGATTCTGATGATACGTTCTGTTTAAAGGCCCATCTTAAGCATAACTATTTTTAGACTACCTAAATCAGCAACAGAGATCTATAAAGTTTACAGTCGAAGTTGAGAGCAACAAAAACCCCACTTTTCTTAATTGTCAACTAACTAGAAATCAGAATATATGTTAAACCTCAGTTTACCCTAAACAAACTTTCACAGGACTGATCACGAGTTTCTTGGGTTGTTGTACCCGAAGTTTCAAAGTTAAAGGCATTCAAACTCTTGTTAATTGAGGCCACAAAATTTGCTCAACCCCTGAAAGTATACTTTAGGAAGATGATTTTCTGTGCAGTTTTTTTTACAAAAAATGGCTTTCCATTGGGTATAATTAACTCTCAATTTAAAAAAAATTGTGGTACAACAATACAATGAACCTGTAACAATATCCAGTAATTAAAATATCTATTTTGGATGTTCTCATATTTTGGTGTTCTCTCTGAAATGCTGTCACGAGAATTAGTCACTGTTTAAAAAATACTTTAGAAATGTAAAGCTTAATATAATTCTGGTTAAGAATTTTAAAGGGGTTCGTTTTTAAGGTAGAAAGATACGCTTCCCGCTGAGGTGCGAGTTTCTGTTTACAACTATAGTTGATTGCAGTGCACATAATTGTACAGTGGTATGACTTCACGAAGTCTATATGCCAAAATGGCTGAGCACTGCGGTAGAAGCTTTCGTACTGGTTCTTATTAGCATCGCCATTTAATATTAAATTGTGCATCAAACCCCGGTGATCTGAAAGCTTAGAGTCTGAACACATTTTTAAGAGGAAACACATTTCGAAGGTAGAGATGGCTCATATTACTTTCGAATTGCAAACAGATAAATTATATGCATGTTAATGTGTTCATGGCTCGTATCACCTTCAAGTTGTAAATAAATAATTCTCGTATATATTAACGAGTTCATTGGCTTTTGCTGCTTTTCTGGATTTACCATTCTTAATCATTGTTTGTCTCTTTTATCTCAGATGTGTACTTGCGTACTTAGAACTGATGACGGAACTGGACTCTGAAACGTTTTCTGAATAAATATGAACGGTTTTTTGGAGTGTTCTTCGCTTTTAAGTTCTTATCAGCAAGAAAAATTTGAAAGATAAAGTTAGACTTCCAAAACTCGTCACTCAATCAGCAAGAATATTTTTGAAATGGCTGGTGTGCCAAAAGTTGGTAAAACCACCGCGCGTGGGATCCTCCATACCCTTGCCAAAGGGAAGACTCCCATAAAAAAACCCTCATTAAATAAAGCAAACGTGACCAAAAGGGTTGCGTGGGCGCAGAATTACATGAAGGTAAATTTCAGCAATATGTTTTTCACTGACGAGTCCAGTGCAATGCTCGATGGACCCGATGGGCGGTCATCTAGTAGGCTGTTGAATGATCGTTTGGTAGGAGTACCAATGCGTCGACAGCAGGTTGGTGGGTGTCATGTTTTGGGCAGGTATCCGAGGAGATGAGTTAATTGGCCGCCAAAAGCTACCAAAGGGATTAAAACTAAATTCTAATTTACATTATAGCCAATTATGAGAAGATCTTAAAAATTTCATTCCGCAGGATAATGCACCTGGAGACAGATCAAAGAACATAACCAAATGGTTGTTAGACCACCTGTTCAAAGGGCACAATTTAATGGTGTGACCTCTAGCTAAACAGTCCCGATTTGTGTCCCACAAAAACTTTATGGCTTACATAGGAAGGATTTAAGGTGATGGTAAGCAATACTCGGGTTCTGAAGTCATGCGAGAAGCAATGAAATGTGCTTGCCGATCAATGAACCCATCTGAGATCGCATAATTAACATCAGCAGTTGACAGATGTCTCACTGAGGGGATAATGATCGGTGGAAACCATGTTTGTTCATAGCCTGCATTAAAAATTTTAGTGGTTTTGTCATTCGATAGTACCTTGTTATACTTGGTAATTGTACCCAAAAATATGTTTTTACGTCGATAGAATACAGAATAAATTTTATTTGCATTTTTCTGTTTTTCTGTTAATATCTATAATTAAAGTGAAAGTAATTAGGACGTTTATACAAAGATAATTAGAAGTATTAAAACTTGTTCTACTTGAAAAATCGATGAGAAAAATGATTCGAAAATAATATAAACAGTTCTGAAACTCGTAATTCTTTCTAGAAATCACGTATATACAACAGAATATCGTCCAGAAATTACACAGCATAATAAAGCAGAACGTACTGTATAAAAACCATAGATACATTTCACCATTGTTTTGAGTACTCCTTAATATATGTATGAGTCTCTCCTCAGGGGGTATAGGGTAAGCTTTAGGAAATATCATTAGATTAGTTAGGTTTGTCTATTCTATTCTATGGGGACTGCCATGCCCAGGGGGACGCTGTTAGGCTGCCTCGCCTATAACTAGGCCTTCGGGATTCCTATTCTTCGTGCCCACTTTGCTCCTCTTGATTTTCATGTCTCTTCGTTGATTATTCTTTATCATTTCTTCTCCTTCTTTCTTAACTTGCTGTTCCTATGCGCAGGATATCCTGTGCGGGAGCTCACTTTGTGCATAGATTTCTCTTTCTTCCAAGTCCGTACTAAATGGTCCCTTCTCTTTCGGTGTGAGATAGTCAGAGTTACTGAAACTCGGCTATCCTTACCACTACCACTACTTCTTAACATAAGTATTCCCTTAATGTAAGTATGTACTCCCTTAATATCATTCATTAATATAAGTGCTCCGTTACTATAAAATAGGGCACCTCTGCAAGTAAAGATCTGATCTCGAGAACAGACCCTGCCTCTGCCTGGCCCCCGGCTAGCGAGCAAGATTTTATGAAAGTTTCTAATGTCAAACTTGGCAAGGAAGAATAACTTTCGGCTGACTTTCCGGCCTGGCAATATTTGATGGTCTATTCATGACCGTACACTTGAGATATTGGATTCCATGTCTCAGCATTGCGGAATGGGAGATCGCTTTCGTGTCGGAGTGTCGATTCTGATGAAAAAACTATTGTCAGAAATTGATTTGGTATTGATCTAAGCCTTATTGAGCAGGAACAATGATTCCTGCTTTTTGTGAATGGCGTAGTCCTTCACCATACATGGGTTCAAGGTTTTACATTACGCGTGAGTATATTTAAAAGGTTTCAGAAAATTTGTAATGCGTTGGAGGCGTCGCTGTAATGCTTTGAACAAATGACGCTCTTTATTGCATGTCCTCGCCGAAGGCTCGTTTCAAAAACCCTATTAAGTAAAAACTGAACTTTCATTTACTGGGTTTTAAAAACATTATATTGAATCATTTGTAGTTACAATCGATGCGCTCGTGAGACCCATTTTATAATCTTCCAATCATATACACTGTCCACAAGCAATTGACTTCAATTCGTGCCTGCGATGGGAAACAATATATATATTTTTTTAGAATTCAGATGGCATTCATAACCCGGCTAGAGTGGTGAATAAACCTGTCAATGACCGCTGCCGAGATGAACGGCGTATCTTTACGCTGTAAGTTTAGTCAACAGTGATCGAGATAGCACAACACGGTGTCAACACACGAGTTTTTCGACTTCATCAGTTAAAAGTTTGACCCTTTGAACACCAGTTTTACTATATTGGGACACATTTCATAAAGCCGCGACTTCTTTTTCGTACAAAGCAGAAGGCTGTTTTAACGCTTGTACTCATGCGTATAAACGCAGCTAGTTTTTTCGTACGAAGGTAAATACCGTCTTATTTCAAACATAATTCGGTCATTGTAGAGTTTATTATATTTGCTCACAAAGTATGTTCCTGCGATGCGACATTTCCTTCCACAGTGTCGCATGATGATGACAACCAAGTAACAAAATGAAGTTTTTACGCCCGTGCGTTGCGCACCACGCGACGGATGCCACACTAAACGGTGCGTGTGCAGTTGACTCAAACGCATCGCCCAGACCATCCTATGATTTCGTAGTTTCAATGTTTCGTTACCCGAGTTTGAGGGAAAATTACCTGCATATAGCAGCTGGCTGCTACGATTTTATATACATGAATTCCGTTAGCTCTCCAATTCTCGAATTTGATTTTGCAATCCGGTTAATTTGGATTATGTTAGTCAAGCTTAGCGTAAGTTGCGGAACACTGAAAGTAAACGTCTTTTAACTTACCTCGTATGTTCACTTTGGAACGCTGAGTAAATCTGTAGTGCTAAATGTAATCGAATCAGTCGAAGAAATATATTTTATGAAATTTTAAAAGAGCTGCAAGTTTCATCTGCTCGTTTTCTGAAAATGTTCTCATCCTCCAGTGGGCCTATTTTCTTATTGCTCTCTTGTGGGTCTTCGAATTCATGATATTCGAGTGACTCTACATTTTAGAATGAACGACCCTTCGGGGGCATAGGGTTAGCAATTACAGGGTTAACAGATTAGTTAGGTTTGTCTGGCATATGCTATGGGGACTGGCATTTCGAGGGGAGGTTATCATTGTTAGGTTATCTTAGCTATAAATGGGCCTTTGGGACTCAGTCTTTCGTACCCACTTTACTTTCTCCATCGTTGACCAGTTTTTAGCTACTTCTACTTTGTATTTTCTTCTTCTTCTTTCTTAAGTTGTTGTTTCTATGCGCAGGGAATATTGAGAGAACACACCTTGTAATAGATTCCATATTTTCTACAGTTTTTACTAAATGGTCCCTTCTCTTTTGTTGGGAGATAGTCTCACTCAAATCTTATAATCCGTACCACTGTTACACCTAAAATCTACAAATAACAGTTTAGGGATCTTGCGTACAGTTGAGTGAACACAAACACATTGGTGCCAGCTATCCTTGTACACTGTGTGCAGTGTACAGAAATCTTTTCCCCCGAGGTCAGGGTAGTATCTTACTTCAGGAGATTCGAGCGGAGGAACGACATTCTCGGCTATCACACAGCCATAACACCTACGCTCCGTGCCATCAAGCACGGACGTGCAATGTGCGGTCTTGGGTAGAAAGTTTGTAATCTCTCTACTCTCCTTTGAACTTTTTTAAGACTGTCATCTCTTTTGTCTCCATCACCTGAAGGTTATTTTGAGCTGGATTTGAAAGTATAACCACTGATCTACTCGAAGAATAGTTGATTTGTTAGATTCTCTCAAATACAATGCATATGTTTCTGGTACATCATTTATAGTTACCATATTTTTTATTTAGCTGAACTATATTTTTCAAGATTATCAAACTTGAATTGCAAATGTTCTTTTCCTACACCAACGGTCTTGAAAACTCAACAGTTTTCATTTAGGATGTGGAAAATTGAATTTGGTGGGATCTATAATGTAGGATCGCAAATTACAAAACCATCGTAAAATCAGTCGCTGGTCCCATCATTTGTCGCCACCATCATTTCCAGCTGAGCAATTTGCCGGATGCTTCAGGCTCCTGAGAGTTCATTTTTCCGATGTCGGCCAAGACAGAAGCTCCAATCCATCAGGGACAAATCTTCTCATCGGACTCTCGGAGCCAATTTTTTGTCCGTTAGTATTTGCGTAAAACAAGTCCCTTTTGAAGTAGCGAGTCCTCACATACCGCCCTGCCATCTCTTAGGAACTCATCGTGTGACGATAAATATCCCACTTTGAAGTGCGGCGAAATGGGGAATTTACACTGATTGAATGGCGAGATCTGTAGAAATACTTTTGAAACGTCACATATTCCGTCGCCCCGGTATGAGTTGTAATGACTTCCATCGTTCTGCAGGAGTATTCTTTTTTAAGAAACTTATTAGCGTTGTGTTTTATACTTCAATTAACAGCTGTCTTTGCTAAGAACTGTTAATTTACCTTCATTAAGAGCAGCGTGAGGGTATGAAAGAGCTTCACTGTGCCGTCGTCGTTCGTAATTTTCAGTGTTATTGTACAACTCAAACTGCAATTTGCATGTGAGACTCGAATTAAAATAATTTAATTTTCTGAAAGTTGTACGGGTTCTCTCGAAGTTGTCACGCACAAAAGATGCCAACTGGGTGAGGCTTGTCTGAAAAAATACACGAGATAGAAAGAAATGGGTTGCCCGAGTTGTCTCGCGGATACAAAGTGGCCGTTCGAAGTGAGAAAAACATTTTTTTTAAACTGAATCTAAGGTGTTCAGATCGCAATGAAGCATTTCTTTTGTAGATTCTGTTTTATTATTCTTTGTCGTTCGGTCATTAGAAAGCTGAATTAAGATTTGTTTGCGGGTTCCATGGCGTACTGGCTAGCGTGATGGCCTCGCAGCCGAGAGGATCAGGGTTCGAACCTCGGCTCAGGCAGGCATTTCACATAACCAGGGAATACTTTCCTTGGGGAAGGAAGTTTAAACCACAGAATTCTTTAATCCCTCACCCCACCAGTAGTTATAAGGCATTGAAAACCCAACGGTAAAACGGGTTGGAATTAATAAAGGTTCTGTATCACAGCGAAACGTGATCGCTTCACAAGTGTTAAATGTTCAACTTTCGAATGGGTATCTAACCTCTACGGTGGAACTGCGTGCTCAACTAACTGAGGCTGAGCGGTATTCAAATATTCATAAATAATTCCAAAAGCGGTTAGAGAGCTACAAAAAAAAGTGTAAGAGAAAATATTTTGGCTAATCTGAGGTCAAACCTGGAAGACTATCACTAAATAAAGCTCGAAACACAGTAAGAATGTCAAGCTCAATTCTTTATGACAGTCGCTAAGGGCAAATGAAGTCTCAAAAAAACGTTAGTACAATATAGTATGAAGAATAACAAACTAAGAGCAAAAACCTACAAAATTTTTGTGTTAACCCTGCCCTCCCCCCCTACCTCGAGTGAAGGCAAAGCCTCACCTGTTCGGAAGCCAGGCCTCGTTTCGGCGGAAGTTTAGGGCGCTGTAGCCGGTATACGCTCGGCCTGTAATGTCCTCCGCCGTTCCTTTAATTGATACTTGAGCTCAGTTTTGAGAACCACCACAACCGCTTTTGTCACTGGTCTCCAGCATATCGTAACTTTATTAATACTTGGCCTAACTTTTGAATGGATCGTAAAAATTTAAGCCACAAATATTCTACGAGAGTCCTCGTGCGCTCGTGAGCTCTGAGAACCGAGCAGAGCCACCGGCTCCGGAGACCTCGTGTCCTTCCGGCCAGCGCCGACCTTGGACGGTGGTGCGGGGTCCAGGCCAAGTTTGGGCGAACAAAAGCACATGAGCAATGGCTGAAAATATTCCCACAGGAGCTAAATACTAAATCATCACTGAAATAAAATCGAGCAGTGCATATGAAACACAGTTTTAATTTTACTCTGTATTTCTTTATAAAATTTGATTCCTGAGTTGATTGGATAGAACTTCTTTTGACACATCAGTTCTAGTATCCCTACGCAGTAAGTAGGCAATTCGCAATTTTCTTACGCTCTCCCAATTACCCACAAATAATTTTCATATAAGTTTCTTCTTGAGCAGCAAAAAGTAGTAACTTGACAGTAGTATGTTGACATTAGTAGTAACCGTTTTGCAATAACCGCGTAATCATTTTACTTCATCACAGTGAATTCCACCGATTCGTTGACATGTTTTTCCATCACATTTATCATATCTCTGATGCCTTGAAAATAATCAACTTTTAATTTTTCACGAGCTGTCACCCTAGGTAGGATGAAAACACAATGTGACCAAGTCTTACTAGCACAGGCTCCCGGCCGAATTGATGGGAGATTCACCTTAGTTAATTTTGAAAATGAACGAATTTTCCCAGTGAAGTTCCTCAACCTCGTGTCTTAGGAAGTCAACCATTCTTGAACGATGTTAGAATACTGTCCTGTCGTATTGCATTAAATAAGAGATTCAGTTTCACTTAGATTTTATTAATTTTCGATGCGATATTCAGCATCCTATCTACGACACCGCCGCATATCAGTGTAGCTTAAAGTAATGTTTTCAATGGCAACAGGTGAAAAGTGATATTGACAAAAAAATAATTATATGTAAATACACAACGGCTGTAAATAAAATAGCGGTGATAAGTATAATCCTAGAGCATACATATAGTTTCAAAACACCTTAGGGGCTCGGTAGGCTAACTAGGGTTAGATTAGTTAGGCTTGTCTATCCTATCAGGATTTCAATCTCAGGGAAAGCGTTAGGGTACTTCAGCTATAGATAGGCCACTGGGACTTCAATATTTCGGGCCTACGTTCCTTTTTTTTAATTTTCATACCTTCTTCGCTACCTCTTCTTCATCTTTTCTTACTCTAAATTCTTAGCATATCGTTTTTACACTCAGGGGATCCAGTATGGGAAAATACCTTAGGCGGGGATTCTTCGTTCGGTACAGGGTGTTCGAAAACTAATCGCCCAAACTTTGGTATATATAGAAATTTGAAAAGAAAAACTTTTCAGGATTGAGTAAAAATCTAAACATTCATCGCTTTCGAGACATCGAATCTCTAGGTTGAGAAGGGTCCAACTATGATGGGGCAGTGTCCATGGTCGTAGGTGATGGAAGCTCATTTGATTGCATAAACTTTATAATGAAATTGGAATTACAATACGTGTTCAAATGTCCACCCACTACGTCAGTGCAGGTCTTGTACCTGCACCGTAGCGATTCTTGGACACGGAAAACACTCGTGGATCGTCCGCAATGAGTCCTGAGGCGTCAACTATCCTTCTAACAAGATCCATTTCTGTCTCCACTTGGGTTCCATAAATTAAACTCGTGTGTCCCCACAGGGAGAAGTCCAAAGATTTTCAATCTGGAAGCCTCGCTGGCGATAGCGCTGGTCCAGAGCGTCCCGTCCCTCTGTTGGGAGAATTACGGACTACATACGCCTTTACGTTTAGGTATCACGAAAATTGTTTTGATTTTTACTTATTCATGCAAAATTCGTTCTTTTGGGCCTTTACATCTACTCTCTAAGTTTGTGGCATTAGTCTTCGAACTCCCTGTACGAGTACAGTGCATACTGAATGATCCCTTCTCCGCCGCGACGTTGTTTCTAAATTTCTGAGGCGCTGTAATCTATCCTACTAGTACTACCACGATTACAACATATTTAAAAAGTTTCTCAAAATCTTTGAAACTTCATTAAACACTCGATTAAAATTCTCTGATATGAAAACTATTATTCTTTTTCCATGAGAAAATCCCGATCTTCACTGCTTAAGAACACTCGAGCTAGTCTAGGAAGAATGTAATCTCTTTCCTCCGGTTAAGCAACAGCACTGCAGTGAACCTAAGACTGTCCTCATAGCCCAGGACATTAAGATGGGCTCGGCCGATAAGGCAGAGAAAGAATAGCCCCATACTTCACACGGCACTCAGGTGGAGGCACTGCAGTATCCGCGCCTCCTGCCGCTCTGCCGGGCGAACATGTCGCTGGAGTCGCATGCAAACCTGGAATACTTTTAGGCTCGATTCCCATTTAGCATTGTGGATTTGATTCGATTCACCGACACGCGTCATGAGTCCCGCTAACGTTGAAAGTTAAATTCGTTAGACGTCACTCATGAAATAGGTAGTTCGGGTTTCCAAAACGTGTTTTGTACTTCTAAAATGTGTTCCATGGATTTCATAATCAAATTGTAAAAAGTTCTAGTTTTTTGTGTCATAATTTGTGTAGATATAGGAGGAATGTGGACTCCAGCCTAGATTCAGGCGTACCTGTCTCCAGGTAGGCTTTCTGATACTCGTGGGGGACTGCACTTGTTCTCAAATGAACTTGCAAGCTGAACTCTACGATGCAAAATCCGGACGATGTGTGGTGCGCCGAGAAGTCCTTCGTGTTTTTAGCGGCACATGTCCCTAAATCTATATTCGAATAATGGTAAGACACCTTAAATGAGCAAATTGCATACAGCAGCTAATGTTCGTGGTGTTTTTCCGATGCAGTCATTCATGTAACTTTCCCACAGTGAATATTTAGGAGTTATTCGAATTTTTATAGCTTCATTTCTTGGGATACTTTCAGATCAAATATTTTGAAATTGCACCGCAAAAATTGTGGAGCTTATGGAGCTTACGTTCATTCAAGCCAATGATGAAAATTTACGAGAGAACTTGAAGTTTTCTGAGAGTAATTCAGGGTAATGACGTCACATTTGAGACTTAGACTCACGTCTAGTTTTTATTGCAACTTCGGTTTCTTACCTTGATACTTGTGTGCTTTATAAATTGTCATTATTAAGCAAGCACATCAATTCATTCATTGTGCATGTGCCACTTTTCTCCCAAATTTCATATCTCTAATAAATTTTCGGTGACCTAACAGGTCTTCCAATTCTTAAAGCTCAAGGACAGTACAATTAGATTAAACTCAAACTCTAAATTGCTAACTGTCGCAGGTTCTTCGAAGAATGAAAAGCGCAATAATTGTCGGATATGACTAGGATTTCAAAATTAACCGACGTGTTATTCTTATCAAAATGTTCTTTTGTCTAAGACAGTCATCGACGCTCCACGCTGAATTTTCTCACACGTTTTATTCTCTTCTAGAAGCGTTCCTAGTGTCCGTTGACCATTAATTTTTTTTTATCATTATTCTGCCGGCCCGATGACGCAACATCGGAAAGATTATCTATCTCAGAGTGAATCAATATCGATTTCTGAATAAGTCGTAGAATTTTCCATGGTCTCCGTACTTCTCCCTCCTGTCCAATTCTTGGACTTTTTTCCAAGCCACCGAATGTCTTTCGAAGATCCACACTTGGCATTTCAGTGTCTTTAATCTTTGGATTTTGCAACACACGTGGGTGCTTTGCGTCTCCGAACTGCACGATCCATCAAATAGGGCTGTAGCGGGGCGCTCTAGCCAAGGTGCAATCGATGGGCTGCAATTTGTCGTCAGCCCTTGGTAGTCCTATCATGTCCGGGTCCGATGGCAGTCAGCTCATCTTGTCCCCCAAATGTTGCCGTTTTGCTGCCACGGAGAGACTTATAACACATCTGCAATGAATTTCCTTCGATAGTAGAGACGTTTTTCTTTTTGTTTCTTGCAATGCCACAAATTTATTGCTCTGGTGGCATACTCTTAGCGTAAACGTTGTGAAATCACTCCAGCGAAACGCTACTCCTGACGCTACCTGTTCGCGCACGCGTGTGTGTAGTGCTACAAAATTTTAAGTAGTGATGGCAAAAATTTATTTCAAAAAATGTTGGAGCATCTTGCAGATGATGAAACGAACTTTGAAATGAAGCTACAATTAATTTCAAGATACATGCTGAAGGTGTAAATTCTGATTTAATACAACGCCAAACGTGCGACGGAAGTAAGAAACTTCCACAATAAATTTTTCTAGTCTTTTTCAACTAGCTTGAAAACAAATTATCTCCGGAATGCTACTCTCTTTTTTAACCCTTAACGAAGTATTTATCAACAATTTCGTCGCATTTCACTCGACATAGTCGATCATTTAGGGTTTTCTTGGCGTCTTCATGGAATAATGTATCCGCACTTGAGAATCTAGAATTTGCTGCCCAGTGCTCGCCAATGAACTTGGTAAATGGGGGCCGCGTTGCGGTAGGTTGCAGGAAATTGTCTTTTACGGTGCGAGGCGAACTGAGCGGACTGCTGGACCCTCCCAGACCCTCCCTCGGGAGAGAGGACGTGGTCATCGTGAGGCTCCAAGTCTACCAGGCTCGGACACTCGATACTGCCCAGGCAGCGTCAAGTGACCGAGGTAGGCAGCGACCCTCTCTGCCCGACTCGCTGCCAGCAATTCTTCTACGAGTTTGCTGACGATTGAATTTCGTAAGCCGACGGAAATTAATTTTCCTTTTGTACTTGGGTTTTCAATAGTAGGGTTGGCTGTACAACCGACTTCGCAGTCGCCTCCTGACGTCTCTTTATGCCTCCTCATTTCTTCAAGTTTGTTCTCGTGAAGTAGCACGGTGCCGTTATTGCATTCATTCTGCAGCATGTACTCTGTAGTTTGTAATCAATTTGATAGTTGAAATCAAAATGCCTTAGCTTATTGATAACAAATTGAATGCTATTTTTTAATTTCTAAAACCTATCAGAGGATGCTCAAAAAATTTTATTCCTAGTTTTAATTTTAATTCTGTATGTGTGGAACTTCAGCCCAAATTTTCAATGCAAATCAAATATTCCCGGAACAATATTCGGGGTTTAATTGTATTTTAATTGAATTTTAATTGAATTCGCAACAATTTTGTGACCAGTGAATAAATACAAACACTTTAGTAATGAAAATTTACTGTTGTCGGGGGCGCCCACACGAGCGCGCTGTAACTGGTGAATTTATTTGTTGTGCTATCATTTACTCGTCTCAAATTGTAAAGTGAAGAAATTGCAATATATTGTTATGCTATCATTTACCCGTCTCAAATTGAAAAGTCAAGGCTTTACAATATATTGTTATGCAGTTTCTGATCTACAAATCTTTAAATGAATACAAAAATGAAGCTCAAGACGACTTGCTCGTATCTTGATGGCCACTTACGTCAAGAGTTCTGATTTTAAAGTAACTTTCTTTAGAGCCTTGACAATTGTTAGCTTTATGAAATTGCTTTAAAGAATACAACGCTCTTTAGGTATGGATGAATGATTTTTGCTTCTCACAGCCGCAGCTTGCTCTTTCATCTTGATTCTTGAGCTGAAGGCCTGATGAGAAGTTTTTTCATGACGTTACGAATACTTATTTGACACACTGTAACTATGGTTGTCACGTCCCTTACCTAACGCGCTTTTTCCTGAACAGGGATTTGTCAATGTGACTTTTATGTGTATAAGTTTTTCCTTCGCTATTAAATTCTTGTCTGTGATTTGAAACATAAAAATTTGTAGGTGTAGAATAAATATAAAAGGGTGACCCGTACTTAAATACTGATATAAACTGCATAATTTCATGACCGCTAAAATTAATGCAAGGAATGACATCGTAAATAAATATTCCCTGAGTAAAATTTGGAGAAATAAGGCTCCGTTATCCCGGAAAATACTACTTTGATCTCTTTACCTTATCCACTTTTCCTCGTTTCTCTCGACTAGTGTTAGAAAAACGGAAATTGCGTCGATTACCATCATCAATTATATACATACAGAAAGAAGTGGAAGAAGTGCCCTTCATAACAAACAGGTATAATTCCTACCCGTGCGTCTCTGAGAAGCACCAGATAAGGGTGAGAGGCTGCCGGCGATAACCAGCCAATTATTTTAAAGGAAAACTTCCAAAATGTAATAGGTTCGCTGATCTTTTTGAGCCTTGTCTTGCTTATATTAAGGACTAGACGCACCAGGTTTACGCCCTCGACGTTTGACCGCCGCTAAAGAAGTGGATGAGCTGAGCTCACCAACTTGGAACATTATTTTAGCAGGCACAAAGTATTTGCTCGGCCTCTGCAAGCCTGGCTCGGAGGCGGGCGTAACATCGGGTCACTCTGTGACTAATAAATATCTTCAGGATCGTTCCAAATAAAACCATCCTGAGATATTTTTGGTTGTCTAGAAAAAGGTTTGAGCGCAACTCGGCGTGCAGGTTGCCGTTGACTGGTTTGGGCTTTTGGGACTGGGACGATTCCCTTCGTCTTTGGAGGACATGTGGCCCTAAAATTTCTGCAAGTGTACGTATGTGTTGTGAAAATCCCAGTAAGCTTTAGACCGAGCCAACTAAGGTGCACTCTTTAGTTCACAAAGTTCTGTGTTCGAATTTAGAGTTTGAACGGCTGCTCAAAGTTTTGAGACTCAGAAGTGAAAGCTAAAAAGTATTGTTCATCTTTTTCAGCGTTCGTGCTGTGCCGTTTCGAAAACCGGGATAACAAAATGGTTGCCGACTTATTTCTGACTCTGAATGACACAACAAAGAGGATCATTTTCTCTAAAATTTAGAGCAGTATTTTAGTATCTGAAATGAGTTAACTTCAACCATGAAATGAAAACTCCTTGGAATGACCTGGAAAAAAGCGTAGATGGCTTATAAATGCACGGTGTATGAATTTATCGATAAGGCATAATAGTACAAAGTACGTTGATAGCGCTAGAACTTCCCCAGGGACGGCTGATTTCACATTAAGTGGTGAAACTGTCGGGCGTTGTGTGTGTAATACAGAACCCTCAGTAGAAATGAATTTTGGAGTCCTAGTGAAGTGAGTGTAAGGGGTCTGGTTAGTCTCCAGAAACGCAATTTTCTGTTCCATTGATATGTTATTATTTTATCGAAAATTTGATCGTTTCGCTTAATGATTTGAAAAGCGAGACAAGTCAGTAGGGAGCATTTGAACGAAAATCCCTTTGTTTTGAAAAATTTGTTACACCTAGCGAATTGAAATGTGACTCCAATAAGCATCAGCGAATAATTTGCAACAAAAAAGTTGGAAATATGATGTACACCATCTGTACATATTTAAAAATATGATATATATACAGTATGTACATGACATAAAAATATAATTTCACTCCCAATATATAAAAGAACTGGCCTCCGGTTTATTCACATCGGTCTGCTGGGGAAAAACCATCATTTTCAAACAACCTGCTTAATGTTGCGATAGCTACATGAACCATTTTTTATTAAAAATCCTTTTTGCTTATTTTGGAGGAAACATACAAATGTTTTAAATAAATCAAGAATCGGGCTCCTCTAAATCGTGGCGGTGACAGTCATGAGTTTAATCAACTATTTTTTAATTTTTTAATAGAGTCGTCTCCCGCATGGAGCGCTTGATCGATTCCCTACCAACAACCGCTCTATCTTCTAATTTGCCTCTCTAAACACTTTTTACTTGCTTCTTGTGACCCAAATATTGTCTGAGCTATTTTATGCTTGTTCTAGTTGATGTCGCTATATGCGGGGGGTGACTTTAGAGCGATTGTTTGCTAGAATTTATCTATCTATGCTCCAGACGATTGTAGAGCGGTTGTTTGCTGGAACCGATATAGCACTCTACGCTAGGGACGGCTGCACATGCCTGCTTAAAGAGCATACTCTAGTTGTGCTGCTTCGATTTCGTACATAAAATACATACGATCATGTCTGTAAGCTCAAACCTCCAGGGCGCTTTAGTTAAAATTCCACAGAATTTGCAATTCAAAAAATCAAAGACAGTCTCAGTGAAATCAAGCTCATTGCTCAACAATGAGCATTGTAATTCACTAAGGATTCCGCTCAACTTGCGCCCAAAACGAATTAAATAAATTGTCTTTGGGAACGCATAATATGTTGGTTGTACAGCCGAGTTTCATTTGGCGCTGCGTTAAGCGAGGAGAGCTGTCGTTTTAGCCTTCTGCCTCGTGTTTCATTCTCATTTTCAGTTATAAAAGAGGACTTTCAAATTAACTAATTAACTCCCGATTTTCCACCTTCGCAGTCAGCATAGAGAAAATCTCACACGAAGAACTAAAGATGAAATCTTTAAGCACCGTGTTGTGAAATGTAAATTATTTTGACGAGTAGAAAACTTTACCATTTACACTGATCGATTCTGATAGCATTGGTGTATCTGGCGCTGGTTTATGTATAAGAACGCCATGTTTTTGTAAGGCAATTTCTTCTTTTTCGCAGATAATGTTAATGCTAACAAACTTGTAATAGGACGCCTCACAGGGTCGTTTTTAAAACGAGTGTCTGCTTGTTTTGTTATTCTTATGTCATTGTTTAAATTTTGCTTAAATTTAAATTGCTGATTTCGATTGGAGAGTATCGGAATTTTCCAGTAACAAATGAAATAGAATATTAGAACTTCTCGTAGGCAGTAGAATATTAAACGACTTGTCAGGGAAATAATTGTTGGTGTCGTCAATGCAATGTGTTTAATCTTGAAGAAAAAATATCTGATGTGAAAATGAAAAGGTTTTCTACGCTTGTCATTCTTTTCGTTCATGATGTCTGTCAAATGAATCTATCCGAAAGGATAAAAATTCAATTCTTTTGTGCACATTAGAAACCAAAAATTATTGTGAATTATTTCGGATTGCGCTTTTATGAAACATACTGGCAGAGTGCAAACAAAAATTGATTTGGCTCATTGATGTCCCTTTTTTACACCAAATTTATAACTAATGAAATAAAAATCCAATATTTTACTTTACCCAACTTATTCTCTCTTCTTCAGCTTACTGAAGCCCCTTCTTTTATTTCTGAGCCTTCTGAAGCTCATCGAGCTTTGCAATTTAGATTGCTACGCCCCCTCTCACAAGCCGATGGTAATGACTCCTGCTGGCCGCATTTTGTTATTCATAACCTGGCGTTGTACGGCTCTGCTCCCTACGCATCTGGTGCGCCAGGCGCCGCTTTAGCTCACACTCGACCCATCGTATGAGCGCTAGCCAATTTAGATTAATTCGTTGCATCGCTTTAAGTTAGCTTTTTTACATGCAGTGCATTTAAATTACAGCTCAGCTTGTAAATGTTTCCGTGAATAAAATACAAAGTATGGTGTATACGTATCCCCATTTCTTTTAGCATTAGACGGTTTTATATTCCCGTAAACGTCTTTCTTTCGGAGTTAATTCTCGAATTGATTCTTCTTTAAGCGGGATGATGTGAAGTTCATGCAACGAAAGAGTCCTTGTGCAGTGACATGTTTTGCGAGTCGGATCGTTCAGGGCAGCGAGTGAAGTCTCTGAAAAACTCTGCTTTCTTCAACATGAACATAAAAATATTGAGGAAAATCATAAGGGAACACAAACAATGTTGAATAATTATTATAGATCTGTTTTCTTCTTCAGGTAAATTCATTTCAAGAGAGACGTTTAAATACAATTCTATAAGAGAATCTACTCGAGCTCTTACGGGTACCCACAAACAATTTATGTGTTCGAAGTACTTTGTTGCTATCTGAATTTTCTGGAAATCAATACTTTGTTTAGTGTGCTTTGCAAGAAAAAGAACATTTTAAGCCTCGGAAAAATTGGAAGCAGTTTAACATTCTGATCTCTCCATCTTCCTACCAACAGCCACTGCACCTTGACCTTCTGTTGTTATGAAGAAAGTTTCCAATGACTCACACTGGGTTGCTGACAACTGATGAATAATATCAATCTCCTTGATAGCTTTTCATACTCGTTTGAACTCCTCTGGAGAGCTTATGGGTTCCTCGCTGAGGTGTGACCTGAAATACAATTTGCCAGATGTAATGCAATGAGTTGAAGTGTTAGCATCGATCTTTGCTGACTTTATTGCATTTCTGTTTTTAATATTTAATGTGAGCTTCTTCGTATAGATCGTGCACGCACTAGCATATAATACATAGATGAGGGTAAATCTTAATATTAAAGCTATTAGTAGAGCATCAACTATGTACTTGAAAATTTGATACAAATGCATACACTCGTACAGGGTATACGCACATTCCATACTCGTACGTACCTACTACATGTACGTATATAAATATTATATATACTCGTATGCTTGTATAGGTATACATACACATGTATATTTGTACACATAGATGACTGTTGGTACTGTGCAGTTCAAACTGCACAGTGTAGAGATAGCCGTAACTTGCTGCATAAATTACCGAGAGTTACGTACATTTGCAATTTCCTCCATTTTCTCAATTGAGGTGATTTAATAGTAGTTACTCAAAATATTCAAATTTGTTTTCAGACTATGATGAATTCTTTGCTGTTTGCATATTTTCGGAGCCACTCAACGCTTAGTTGACGATTATTTTAAAGAAAAACTTAGCGCCAGGGATCGGCATTACTGAATGAACAATGGATTTCGGCAGGTTTTCACCACCGCCATGTTTGGGAAGGTGACGCAGTTTTTGAAACTTGTAGCAAAATGGTCACGAGAATCTGTACCGCCATNGCAGAAACACTTCCGTTATAGTATGTCCTGAACGACTCCGTGTTGTTGAGATCAGATGTTCTCTGAGTGGATCTTGTGTCTTGACATATTCATCTGCTTGTTCTTGTTGCCAACTTGGATTAATTCGACAAATGCAGTACTGATCAGGTCAATGCAACACTGGTCAGGACACCGCAACACTGGTCAGGACAACACAATACTGGTCATGACAGCGCAACACTGGTCAGGACAACGCAACACTGGTCAGGACAACGCAACACTGTTCAGGACAACGCAAGGCTGGTCAAAATCAAATTTTAGTCTTATGTCAGCGAAAATAATTTCCTCCAAATTTCCTCCTACTTCACATGCCGGGCTCACAGATGCCTTGTAGTAATGATAAAGTTTAGCTCTGGCAGCGACATTTACGTGTTCCTAATGAACTCCGTCGTCTCAATACGCTTTAAGCGCGAGCTGGGTTCGGTGATAATCAGTTTTTTATCGCGAAGTAATATCATCCGATTTTCGAATCCACACCCGACTATCGCGTTGAACACTGAGCGCAAAAATTTCTTATACTTCATTTGAAGCTCTAATCCCAACCTAAACATTGACGATATTTCGAGGCAAGCTAATCGCATCTACTGTTAGTTTTGTAGTAGCGATTTCAAATGATTGCATTTGCATGGCACGTGTTCATTTCTTTTCCTCACTTACAGCGCTGTTGGAGAGGCATTGGTCACGAAACGTGAGCAACTGTTTCTCAAAATAATATTCATCACACATACATCCTAGTAAAGACGTGTAATTATTACACGACGCGGAAGCTGTCCTTCCGCGTCGTCGGGATGCAGTCTGCTAACACTGACCTCAGTGCAGCTGCTACGTAGCCATATTTTGCCCCAGTGAGCTGATCAAAAAAATCGAGTCCAGTTGACTCATTTTCTGAGTCTTCTCTTGTCCCAAAATTAATTGACTTTTGCGAGTCACTTCAACTCAGCGTTCCTGCAGTGGGTCAAGGTGACTCACTTTATGTCCTCTAATTCAACCGCTATAGGTCTCGGTTAATATGAAGCAACATTGGAGCCAAACTAAGTACAATGAGCTATATTTTTCAGTGTATCCAGAGCTGAGGATCTGCATTTACATACAGTTGTACTCAGCAGCTTCGCGCATAGCCGAGCTCTGCTGCTGCAACCGTAGCTGTACTCAGCAGCTGCGCGTGGAACTGCGTCTTCCAGCTGTAAATTCAATGGACTCTTCAGGCTGCAGGAGACCCCACTCGCATCACTAAAGCTTTCTGCAGTAATTAAGGTCCCTTCTACAGTTCTGCAGGTCGCTACAGCGGCTGCAACAAACTTTAGGACGTCGTAGCTTTTCATGGCTATCTTTAGGCCGTGTTTCTCTTGCGAGCAAAACAGCGGTGTGCCCAAACTTCTATCGAACGGACTTGTTACTTCTATAAAGTTTTCAATCAAGGAGATTCTTCTCTATGAAAGACTCGCTGTCTGAACACTTTCTTAAGCTGACGAACAAAATCAAACCACGGATTTCTGGTGAACACAGTCGTTGAACAAATAATTTTGATATTTTATCTCAAGACAGTAAATAAATAGTTGCATTAAAGTTTAGAAGCGTGCGACATAGGTTCATTACCAGAAATACAATAGAGTACGGGTCACTGACGGCCTTCGCTATACGCATTGTACTTTAAAACATGGCCCCGGAAGCCTGTGAAAGACAAAATCCCCTAAAATAGCACCACAAATCAGTTCCTTTGAAACCCTCCCGGTGGCACAATTTCCGTGATTGTACAAGCGTCACTCAAGCAGATTACTTTGCTTTTCAAGGCAATAGAGGTGAGAGGTTCTGAAGTGGCTCAGTGGAATTCGTATATAGAACAAATCTTGATGAAAAAGAAGACGAAGAAGCTGGTGGAGGTCTTGTGTCGTTTGTGAGGCTAAGCTAAGTGCTTGAGGTGCCACGAGCGGGCTAAGGGGCAGGTCGACCGCTGCGAGCCAGCCATTTCTAGTGCGAGCGATGCCAGCACCCTCTTCGAAACGAGCGACGGACTTATCAATGAACAACTAACATGCGAACTTGTGCTCACTTTGGAACGTAGCCACGGAATTGGAGCCTCGCACATCCCGTCAGCGACGTAGCAATTGCTGTTCATTTGAGGTCAGAAAAAAAACACTCGTTTTGCTTGACATATTTGTACAACGACGTCCGAGTACCCTGTTGTTGAGCATTGTTAATAATAATGTAGTAAATAAGGCCTAAATAATATGTGTCTGACAGTGAGAGGCCGTGTTCCTGCGAGTTCTCATCGTCACCATGGCAACACAGTGGCATCAATCACGATGTTGTCGAGAATATTTTAAAGGTTCTGACTCTGAGAGCAATCAACTCACCGCTTATCACGCATGCGTGTTTCTGACATTAATGTAATATGTACCCAATGGAGAAGCAGCAAGAAAGCCACAATACAGTTTACTTTGAAATGATTTGTTCTCTAAAGTACCAAGTTTAAATTTGCTTTGTATTTCTTATGCCTAAAACATAGCAATTTTGTCCTCAATTGCAAGAGTTCGTAATGTTAATCAGATATTGCAAATTTCACTGCGTTCAAAACAGTTACGAGCTGGCCTTCTTGGCACAAATATTTCACCTCATAAGTCAAAAATGGCTTTGCAATCCGCAGTACAAACTAGTCTGTTGCATGCCTCGCTTCCCTTAAATATTCCCAGTAACACTACGCACAGCCTTTGGTAAATGCACGTAGCTGAGCAGCATGAAGGGGTCTTTTTTTATTAGCAGTTGTGTCGTGCAAGATGTCGAGCAGCACTCAATTGGTAATGAATTGACAGCTTCGTCGGTCTCCGATGTAAGGCAAGATAAATAGCGCTGTAGCTACAGACCAGTTCTGTCTAAATTGTGAACTCTACGAACTGGTACTTTCTACTAGGATCGTCAAGGGAACTGCTAGTAAGAAAGTTTAACACTTTGTGAATGACAAGGACACTTCAGTCTTGGTTCAATTTCACTTATCGTTATAATATTTTTACATTTCTTTCGCTCGAAAATATCTGCCCTCCCTGGAACATGAGGCAAGGGAATATTGTTCGCCTGCCATCACGCTAACGAAACATACTGATCTTCAAAATTGATCATTGAAAGTTCTAGTAAGTCGTAAGTTAGAGGGAAATAATTAAGTTATGTTTGGAATAATTTTGGAATGTGTTCAGAATTAAGAGGGTTAACCCTTTCTTTCTGAGATTATTTTTGTACGACTAAAAAAATATCTAACAAGGATAAAATTACGTGAAAACAAAGGGTCATAGAAGTAGAACGCTTCCTCCGCCGAAAATAAGAGTGTGACTAAGGGGAGATGATGTTCACTTCCCGTCATGACGAAAAAAACCTGTTCCATTTTCAAAAATTTCACATAGTTGCGTTTTCTTGATGTGCATCATATATGAATGGGGCGTTCAGAATGAAAAGATTAAAATCTGGAGGTTCCAAGTTCACCACCGTAGTGAATGTTCACGTGAAAACGAATTTTCCCCTGTCATCGTTCCCTC
Organism: Orchestia grillus; assembly: GCA_014899125.1. Taxonomy (NCBI): domain Eukaryota; kingdom Metazoa; phylum Arthropoda; class Malacostraca; order Amphipoda; family Talitridae; genus Orchestia; species Orchestia grillus. Next base: position 570 of record VOMN01072253.1, on the reverse strand, counting down.
ACCCAGTGAAGCGCACTCACGCAGATCACGTGTGTAACTGCAGATTTCAATGTTATGGTGTGAAATGATATTGTTCATTGAACTTTGCGCTAAGTTTGCTCTGCTTTATTAGGGAGGGGGAGGGGGGAAGGGAGGGGAGAAAAGCAGACGTGAAGACGTGAGCAGCAAATCATGTTCGTGTTTTGAACTAGTGGTGTCGTATTGAAGATTGCTTTTTCATTGCACGTGAAGTGAGCCAAGCCTATTGATACTACATACACTAGCGCTTTTAAGGTGAATCTAAACCTTGGAAGTTCCTTTGCGGAAATATATTTGTTGAAAAGTGGATGAACTGCTTATTTTCTCTGGAATCGGAGAGAAGCATAAGAAGAAGACAATTTCCAGACCCTTGAGAGACCATTTAAGTTCATTTGGCGGCTCTCCAGGACTGCAGTGAGCTCCTTCATTGATCACTGGCGGGGCTGGTGTCCGCCGCTGCGCTCTCGAGCGTCCTTCTGGCCGCCGGGCTGGGCCTTCCCTGACCGGGCCTTCCCTGACCGGGCCTTCCCTGACCGGGCCTTCCCTGACTGG